>NIPQ01090639.1:0-45492 GCA_002806875.1 Lepidotrigona ventralis hoosana
AGATACACAATTTGATGCAATCGTTAGAGCCAATACGCGCGTGCGCGCACCTACGGTATTTAAATACTATGTATATGTCATGTATTTATCAAACGCAAAAAAAAAAAAAAACTAGAAGTGATCCAATTGAATTTTTTAGGTTATTTAACTCAGGTTAATTATTACAATTTTCTGTTTTATATTTAATTTGTCTAATTTGATAAATTAATATTAACATTTCATTCTCTCTGACAATATTACAATGGATTTCAATGGCAATATCTTTTTTAATTTTTATCTGTAGTCGTAAACAAATAATGTATATTATTACATTATTTGTTTGATACAATTTAATGTGTTATTCATATTAATAAATTATAGTTTGTATTATTATCGTAATTTTATATAAAAAAACACATTTCAAAAAAAAATCAATGATATCTATTATTGTTTTTAAATAATGATATAACCTAAAAATCTCTAAATGTTAGATATAATTTCCAATTGTATGATTCGAGTCGAAAACAATATACTGTTCCAATTGTCGGAGCGGAGACTTAACAAATTTTGAAATTTCAAAATTTGAAATAGGTACATAAGGGAAATCAACGTCTCAGTGTCGTCGACGATAATTTACAATCTTGTTATTTTATCACAAAAATCTAATTTAATCTTATTACATGTATATTACAATGTTTAATAGCACGTAAATTAAAATATTTCATGATATTTGCATCTACATTAAGGAGAATAAATATTTAAGAAATATTAAGGTCAAATCTAATTGTATACTTGAACATATGAATGTATACTATTTTTTTTTTTGTTTACAATATTAATCTACAAATGATTACATAACTACAAATGATTACATAACAAATGACTCCGTTTTATCTATTAAAATAATGTGGAATAATTTTATCAAACGGCAATTATGTACAGCAAATTATGAGGTAACTTTTCTAACGTTTTATGCAGTTATTTAAATTTTCTATTTGTCTAGTATTTAATTATGGAGCAAAAATTTAATAATACTCTTGATGATGATAATTCATATAAGGTATAATATAAATTATTATTTGATTTATATCAAATAAATTAAATAAGAATAAAGAATGTTGTTTATGTAAAGGATGTTGATATGTATGTTTATCAAAATTATTTCTTTTAAAAATATTTGTTTATAGGGTGCTATAAAAGCATTACATAGTTTACAAAGCAATAGTAGTTGCTTAAAATTGGCAGTAAACAATAATTCAAAACAGAATGATTTTTGCAAATTGTTTGATACAAAACAATATTTACTCAGGTAATAATTTCCTTTTTATATTGTATGAAATAAAATCTTATCATAATAATCAATATATTTTATTAATTGGTATATTTTATTTATGTGTTATCAATCTATGTAATCAAGATAATTAATATATATCAAGACAATTTAATAATATAACTTTTACAGATCTGGTATTACACTTGAAAAGTTAGATACTTTGTCAGTTATACATGTAGCTGGTACGAAAGGAAAAGGTTCCACTTGTGCATATACAGAAGCTATTCTACGTAAACATGGTTTTAAAACAGGATTTTTTAGTTCTCCACATTTAGTTAATGTGAGAGAACGTATAAGAATAAACGGACAACCAATAAGCAAAATGCATTTTACTCAGAATTTTTGGAAAATATACAAAAAACTAGAAAATACAAAAGAATATGAATCTGATATGCCCTCATATTTCAAATTTTTAACAATTCTTATGTTTCATGTGTTTTTGGATGAACACGTTGATATTGCTATAATTGAAGTTGGAATTGGAGGTTTATATGATTGTACAAATATTGTAAGAAATCCTGTATGTGTAGGCATAACTAGTTTAGGGCTAGATCATACTTCTTTACTAGGTAATACGCTTGAAGATATAGCTTATCAAAAGTCTGGAATTTTTAAATCAGAAACTGTTGCGTTTTCTGTTCCACAATTATCTGAAGCAATGCATGTATTGGAGAAAAGAGCAATTGAAGGAAATTGTAAATTACGTATTATTCCATCTTTTGATGAATATAAGTGGGAAAATCTTTCACCTATTTTACAAATAACAAATAAAGTTCAGCAACAAAATGCATCTTTAGCTATTCAGATGGCTACTGAATGGATACTATCTAAAGCAAATAAAGTTCCAAACATTTTGCATAATTCTGTAAATAATGTAGTTTGTAAATACGAAGAAAATATTGAAGTAACTGTATCTATGGATAAGATTGCAACAGGTTTAGCTTCTTGTAAGTGGCCAGGTCGAATGCAAATTTTGAGAAGTAGTGTTGGTGACTTTTTTTTAGATGGTGCGCATACTATTGAAAGTATTGAATGCTGTATTTCATGGTTTAACGACATGAGCAATAAAGAAAAGAAACTTCTAATTTTTAATACATCTAGTGCACGAGATTCAATTAAATTATTAAGACCATTAAGATCTTTAGATTTTTATAAAGCATATTTCGTACCAAATATTGCGGGAATTAAAAATTTAGATGATGAAATGAATAGCTCATTAATAGATGAACAAAAAATAAAATGTGAAATGAACTCTAAGATATGGGGAATGAATTCGATGGTTCTGAATAATGTTCTTGAAGTTTTAGAAGATATAAAAAAGAATTTAGAACAAAAAGATGATTGTGAAAGGAATCAAATACTTGTTACAGGATCTTTACATTTAATAGGTGCAGTTCTTGCTATTATAGATCCAAATTTAACAATGAAAACGCAATTTTGATATGTATCTTAAGAATTTGAAATTATATAATGTAAGTGTATAAAAACATTTAAAAAAAAGAAAAAAAATTAAAAAAACATTTTTTTTTATAAACGATAGAATTGTATATTTAATAACTATATTAACAATTGTATCAATTTATAATAATACAATGATGAGATANGTGAAGTGTATAAAAACATTTAAAAAAAAGAAAAAAAATTAAAAAAACATTTTTTTTTATAAACGATAGAATTGTATATTTAATAACTATATTAACAATTGTATCAATTTATAATAATACAATGATGAGATATTGCATTGTCTGATGGTAATTGCAAAGTACTTATTGATATTCTTCCTTAACAATTCTTTTGTACTTTAGTATAAATATATTTTGCGTAAAACTATAAATAATTGCAAAGTTATAATAATTTGTACATATGACAAATTAGTGTTACATACGTTTACGAATTGAATGACGCAAAAAATACATGATGCTAAAATTAAAAACTAAAAAAAAAAAATGCTTAAAATATTTTGGTATGATAGTCTAATTCTGATTCTGCTTCTGTATCAGATAAACTTAAGGAAACGCCAGTTCTTCGTCGTAAACGATTTTCGTCAGGACTCTGAAATGTATAAAAAAAAGTTTTAAATAAAATGAAGTTCTGTACTTGATAAAGAAGCACCTTTCTGACTTGTAAATATTTATATTTAGTACTTAGAATCACGTAAATCACTATTATCGTTTATAATATAAATTTTATATAAATTTTAGAAAGGCTATTGCTTAAAAAAGAATAGAGATCGATACCTGATCTAAAATACCGGCAGTGGGTTCAGAAGCATAACCTACTTCTTGTGCATCTTCTTCTAGATCTGCCTCATACTCTTCTAATTCGTCAGTATCGGAATCAATTTCCAAATCGACGTATATACTTCCTCTGGATACTTTACACACCATTTGAGCCAAATCTGTAAAGGTGTATGAAGATACTGTTTGCTGATTCGCCGCTTGATGTTTTGCTCGTAATGCCCGAGCATTTTCTCTATCTGCGTTAAACCGAGGCAAAACTCCAGCTTTCAGTTGTCCTTCGAAATAAGTTTTTCCTGTAACAAATATATTTATATAATTCATCATTCTCATTTGTGTTTTTATAGAATATGATATTTACCATGTTGATACCCGACGTCTTTAATCTCATCAAAATTAGCGAATTGCAGAGTTTTATATTTGTCTATTGGCGGCCTAATATATTCGCAATAATCTGAATTTTTAACTTCCTCCAACTGTCGTACACAACTCACGTAAGCCAATCTTGATTGTATATCGGGTAAATTCGGAACTTTGACGGGCGTTGCAAATGGATTCCATCGTTTCCACAATAACCACCAACCGGATAAAGAATCTCCATAATTCGTTAAATCTGTATCGTCTTGTGACCCAACATCAATGGCCAAAATATGGTGCGCTCCTTGCCTCAACATTTCATCAGCTTGAACAAAAAAAAGTATAAAGCCATATATTGAAAATTTACTATAATGTATAAATTATTACACCTATGATATATATCATAAACAATACAGGTTTAAGATACCTGGCACGTTATTAACATAACACCCATCGACCAAAAGATGCCCGTCAAGAGGATCGCAAATAGGAGGAAAGACCCCCGCAATGGTCATACTGGCTCGAATGTATCTCCATAGCAAACCTGAGTTGACTTAGCTATTCAGGATTTGACAAATGCATCTTTTATCAACGGGAGTGAGCTTCATATCATTTTCAAATTTATATTATACTTCTGAGTTAGGATGAATCATTCCGAACTTATATCAATGAAAAAAGGGACTAGTAAAATTCCCTCTATTCATTGATATGAAGTTGTTTTTAATGTCCAGGTAATTTTAAAATTAAAGAGGAGAAGTATCGTAAAAGTATTTTTGTCTAAGAGCGTTTGTGCGTTCAACTCAAAATATGTTTCTAGCACATATACTAATATGACATTTTTACATTATAGTGCATATTTTATATCACATAATAACGAAGTTAGACGCACTCTTTTAATGTAACGCTCAAATTACCTGGAAGGTTATTGACGTACCCGCCGTCGAGCAGGAGATGGCCGTCAACTGGGTCACACATGGGTGGCATATAACCAGACAAAGACATCGAAGCTCGAATGTACCGCCACAGCGATCCTAAACACGACGAATTAAGTTTTTAAATATATGTTTGTATTTTTCTTCGTACTTCGTATGTTTATCTATAAACTATATAATATCCTTTTAGTGCAAGAAACGATAACTTTAAAGCTCTTTGTTACCATAATTCATTAAAAAATATATCTAAGGAGTTTATTCTTTATACATTTAATTTTCAAACGAGAAGTGATTCGACATTCGTCAACAAACGATACAGAACGGAGAGTACGTCATTATAATACAGATTATCCAGAAAGCTCACTCCCGCTGTTCAAGCTTATTTCTACGCAATGCTTTATGGTAATGTTTATTTAAATTTAAAAAAAAATAGGGTTTTGGGCTAGAAACGTATCTGTGAAGTTCCATATAAATTTCACCAAAACAGCGAGAGAGTTTCCAGTTAGTTATTTTTAAATTATTCAAATTTGTACCTTAAATGTATGTTATTAAAGGAAACTGGAAACTATCAGTGCTTTATAATTAATGTTATAACTATTTTTGTTTTTGTACAGACCGTGTGTATGAGTACGCATACAAGAATCAGTGATGTCTGTGGTTATTGTAAAATATGGTAACCACAAATCTTCTATGTATGTATCACCAAATGTTGCCTGAATTGTACTATTGAAGTCTTTTCCAGAAAACATAGATGTTACTGGATATGTTAAATCCATTATCTGCCTCCACCATTGTGTCATTTTCTATCGAAGGAAATACACGTTCGTATAAATAAAAAATAGAAATAAAAAATATGATATTATCGATTTTATGATATTTACTCTAGACCATTCACGGGCTTTTTGTGTTGTCGTGGTTATGTTTTTTTCCATACACCATAGAGCACCCATAAATGCTCCAATACTAACTCCGCCAACCATATCTATAGGTATACCGGCTTCGATAACTGCTTTAAGCATCCCTACATGAGCTGCACCTCTAGCACCTCCACCTCCAAGTACAAGTCCAACTGAAGTTCCAGTTAGCCAACGAGCAAGTCTACTGAAATCACTATGTATGTTTGGCTCAGACATCAGAACTTTGGAATACAATTCATTCTGAAAAAAATTACAAATTATTTATGTAGACATAATGGAATACTAAATTAAATGGATTATAAAAATAAAACATTTGGATATTGGATTTTAATTTTTTATATCTTACAATTCTATATTGAGATCTTCTTGTAAACATTCGTTTAGGACATTGAATATGGTGATGACTAGAAACCCAAGATCTCATATTTAACCACTGCACCGTATTCGTAGGTCGCTGTCCACTTTGTTCTTTATGTAAAAGTACTAATTCTTTTTGCGTTCTCATTACCAAACGTTCAACTTCGCGTTCAGTTCTACCTATAGATGGAGGCTTATCTCCTAAACCTACAATAAGAATACAGTCAGCTTGTCGAACACATCGTTGAGTCCACAATGTGTATGTTGAATCGCATTGATATAATGAAATTCGGTGTTGATCCTCTTGTTGCGCAAGCCACGACGTTAGACGATATTCATTTGCAGGTTCCATTATGGTGCTTCCTAACGTCTAATAATAATTAAACAAAAATACAAATATTCTGTAAAACTTCATTACTTGTATTGTGATTAGAGATATTTTTTGCATTAACTACACTTACTTTTCGAACTACATCAGAGGTAAGGCGTAAGCATGGTCCAATAGCACATAGTGAATGATAAAGTTCATACGTAAATGCTGTTAATGGGACATCGTCGGATACTGGAACTATTGCAACAGTTGAAAAATTTACTTGAGCTGGTCTTGCATCAACTGTTGCAGCGGCCCGTCTATAAATACGTTTACTGTATGTGTGAATTCAAATTAGAGAAAAAAAATTATTATATGAATTATAATAATAATATGAATAGTGTAGATAAAACATTCTAGATATGTACTGTGTATCACTACTGCCATTTTTTGTGTGCGCTTGTTGCCAGGTGCCAAGAATACGATGTCCAAGTAAATTTATAAGTCTTGTAACTACTATTGGATAACGAAGTTTAATAACATTAAATAATCCTTCCGGAAGTTTTGCTAATTCAGAATCTCGTACTGCCATCACTGTTGTTGATCGTGGCGTTTGTGTAACCATTTCTACAATACCCACAAGATCACCTTTTCCATATTCTGCAACGATTTCTTTTTTCCCATTTTTATACGTGATTACCGACCGAAGTCGACCACTTAATACAATAAATGTTGAATCTGATTCATCTCCTTGTCGATACACTGCTCTTCCACTTTCAAGAAATAACCAGTCAAGTGCAAAATCAACCTTTGAAAAAATAAATTAAATGATTAGCACTAGAAACGTGAAATAAATATTTTTAATATTTTAATCTGTATAATATTTTACCTGTCTTACGAAAGGACTAAGTCTTCGAACAACTGAATGAGCAACGTGTAACACAACAGTTGGTTGTTCTCGCATGATAGCGAAAAATGTTGATTTACTTAAAAGTGCTATGCGACTAGAATGCTTTGCTCTAATAGTATAAAAAGAAGGTTCTCCAGTCAATACAGCTAGACCACCAACAATTTCACCTTGATGAGCACTAAACATGTGTACCTCTTGACCCATATCTCTACTTTCTGAAACGCGTTGACTGACTATTAATGAACCAGACACAACATAGACAAGTGCAACATCCTAGAGGTAAAGAAAAAAAAAATTAGGAAAAATAAATATATATTCTTATAAATAATTAATAGCAATATTATAGAAATGTTAACCTTATGAGATTCTTCCTTCATCAAATATGTCCCAGCAGGTACTTCTCTGATTTGAACTTTACCATCTCTAAGTATTGAATCATCTTCTAAACCAAGTTCCCGAACGAATGCTTCTGTTGCTATCTGCACAAGATGTGTTTCATCTAATTGTTGTTGAATTGGTTCAGTAGTAGATTTTTTTTTGCTTGAATGTGAATTTCCTGTATGTATCACATCTGGTTGTGATCCTTGTTGTGACGTCATAGACGAAGAATTTGGCCAATGAGAATCACATTCTGGTACCATGTCTGCTATGTTTTGACCTGATTGTGGACTTAAATTTTGATTTTTCCAATCAAGATTAGTTTTTGGCCTAATATGAAACAAATATTAATAACAATGTATTTTATATTTTGTATCATTTTTTTGTTAAACTTACCGTCGACTTATAACAATAGGTATACTTTGATGACTACTACTTAACGTAGAATCGCGATGAAACATTTCATTTTTATCATGTTCTGATGAAACAGTTGCAGATGTACTGGATTGATTTTCTATATTTTGAACTGAAAAAGTTTCTTTAGTTCTTGATCTAACTGGAGATCCAGAAAATGGACTTTGTTTTTTTTTGTGTGATCCTTGATTAACTAATTCTGCAGATAAACCAAGATATTGATGTAAAGCGGTGAAAGTGACTCTTTGAAGGCGGACCATAATGACCTGGATAACTCGAACAAATGCATCAGGATGATCTTGAAAAACCTACAAGATTTAAAAATGGTAAGAATAATTGTTTTAATTTATAATTTGTTATAATTTATAATTATAATTAAAATTATAATTAAATTAAAAAAATAATTTGTTTTAATTTATAATTTACAATCTAATTGTACCTCTTGAAATGCATTCATTGGTAACTTGACTACTATAGAATCCTCCACAGTTTTGGCTGATACTGTTTTATAGGTACTTGTATGCCCAGTAAGTACATCTGTGAAGCTAAGAAGACTAGTTACTGATTCTCCTGTTTTTACTAATTTTAACGATATTTGAGAACCATCAGGTCCTGTGATATAAACATTAACTAAGCCTTGTTGTACAATAAATAAATTTTCATCTGGATCTCCGATTTTAAATAAAGTGCTTCCAGCTGGTAAATTCATAATCTCTGTGTGTTTGCATAATTTAAGAAATACTGGTTTTTCAAAATGACCAAACACTCTGATACTTTGCAACATATATAAAGCATCAGGTGGTACTTTCTCTCCAGGACCTAAGTCTTCTTCTAGATACTCAGCAGGTGGCTCTAAAACCTATGAAAATATGTATTACAAAAAAAAATATATATATAATAATAAATACATGGAAATATAAGGACTGTAAATAAAAGAAATTTCATTTTTGAAATTTATATACTTTTAATTGTAATGGTGCTGTCTCTTTTTTTAGTTGCAAAAGTCTTCGTGCAAATCTCATAACAGCTTTCCTTTTCTTTCCTTGTCCGGTTCCATGTACTTGTCCGCTGATGGATTTCACTTTGCGTAACATTTTTCTTCCATAGAAGAGTACCTTGTCTCTTTTTCTGAATCTGGGTTTGCCTGTGCCTACCCCAACAAATTCTTTCACTTCTGGAAGAAATTCTTTGTTCTTCCATTTTCGAAGAATGATTATAGATGCAATCAATAAAATTACAAGAGTTGATACTATGACTATAAACAGAGTCTTTGATATTTGGTATTCTGCAATTAATTTGCCAATCCATCTTGAAAATAAATAAGAACCCAAACTCTCATTATATTTATTGAATAATTCTACCACCTACAAAAAAAAATAATAATTAGTTTGTGAATAATCAGTTTCATTTAATAATATTTATGATATTGAAATCGATTGTTATAAAAATACTTTGTATAAATTGATCTTATATGTCAACAAATAGCCCAAATATTTACAAAATTATGAATATGTATAACAAATACACAACCTCCATAGTGAGTATTCATTTCTTCCATCAAAGTATAGTAGAATGTCAAACAAAAACTGCGTCACAAATCCATAAGTGAAAGGCAACGAAAGCACGAGGTAAATGAATTAAAACAATGTTCTTGCCCTATAAAAAATTACTTATCTACAATGAATTAATGACCTTTGATACTTCGCTCGAGTCATCCAGCGCCATTTTAGTCAATTACAAGCTTGCAACTTATAAGCTTACAGTTTCGTTTTTTATTGTATTTCAATTGCAATTAATTTTATACGTTTTTTATTGTAGTATTTCAATTGCAATTAATTTTATACTACTAAACATTTTAAGGACGAAAGTTGTTCTCGTGTGTATTTGCGATAATGTTTATGTTTTGTATAATTTCCATACTTCTAGAACCAAAATATCGATGTTAAAATTTAGCAAATCTTCGTTTTTCAAACAATACATTGACAAATTAACTTAAAATGTAAGAAGATAAGATGGTATTTCTAAAGTACTAAACATTTTATCCTCCACGACAGAGAGGGTGAAGAGAAAAAAGATTTAAGATGCTTGAAAAGATTTTCCTTTATTCCGGGAGAAACTGTTCATTATATATATATAGACCTGTTATTTCTTTCAAGAATGAACAAATATACGTAATAACAATCTCACGAGCTCAAGTAATATACCAATTTTCAGTGAATGTCGTGGAACGTTGCGCGTCACTATCATCACAAGCATTTGAAATATTCCCGCCAATATATATTCGACAAATGGTAGAGGTTTCCCCACTTAGTGTCAGATTTATATCCGAGAAGTTCGATAGAGTGCGCTACGGCGGAATTCTGGGCGGTTTTTGATGGACAGTCGGGTCCAGCCAGTCAGTGGTTACGGGCCGACATGTTGGAGATATTTTAGTGACCGTGCGCGGTGGGTCTAACGCGTGATTTTTCATGCGTTTTTCGTGCGTGTTCGGTATACGAGAGGTGTTTCTTGGATTGCGACGCTACATGTGAAGTGCGAGGGTGAGACGAGCCTGCTTGTGCCTGGTTTACCCGGCCCAGCAAACATGAGCTGGGGTACAGAACTCTGGGTAAGCCTATTGACTACTTCTTTTTCTGCTTTCCCCTATTTGTTTCTATCATTTTTCATTTTTCTTCCGTGATATACGCGCGGATATATCACGACGGCAACGGATTAATCTATACGTCGGATCCGTTGTTTTCGCCAACGCGTAACGAGGATACCCCCCAAAACCAGTTCACGGTGGCAAACCACTCACAGGAGTTTTGCCTTTGCGGTTGCTAGCCGCGGGCGACGTTCTTCTCTCCTTTGGTGTATCCCCTCCTTTCTCGTCATACCCGACCCGGGTATCTACTCATCGTGCGTCTTCGCTTCCTTTCTCATATCTTCGACGAATACCGGTACGACGATATATGACAGTAATTTTGTCATCTCTCTACGACGCCTAATTTCGTTATCTTAAAGAAATTTAGAATTTAACGATTTTTTTTTTTTATATTCTGTATAAGTCTATATAATAGTCTCTATAATCGTATAGTCATTCTACGTATTATATTTTTTTCTTAATATTATAATACACATCGATCTTACCGTTTTTTTATTTTTTTTTTTATTTTTATTAAATAATGTCCATGATGTGAACTTTCGTCGAACATATTGATATTATTGAATTTTTACGTTGAATGCTCCGATTTCAATGCTCCGAACGATTCAGTCAGCTACAAACGTGATGTAGCTGATGTGTGTGCATGTGTGAACTGTGCAGTGACTTTCGTTATTGCGCCGAGATTGCTTATTTTACGATTTGACAGATTTATATTAGTAATTACTACGGAGTGATTGCTTTGAGAATGATCGTTCTTTATTGTCGATCTTTTTGTTCTGTTTTTACGGGGTGGGGGTGGGGAGGGGAATTCACGCGCATCTACGTTCACGTAGAGAATCCACGAGAATCGAGAATTATGCCACTCGGGTTCGTCATCTTCTTTACTTTCTGTTCTCTATAAATAATTCATTCACACATTCCAAGTCGTTGTTTTTTTTTTGCTCTTGGCGATCTCTCTTGCTCGTTACAGGTTCGAAGATCGATGCATTACTCGCTGCTCGGTCTTCGCTCCAACAGTCGCTGGAAATAATTAACGTACTTGATAAATATACGATTCGGGTACTGCGTCGAGACATTATTACTCGCGTTAATTATTTGCTACATTATTCAAACACAACTGACAGTTGCGAGTCAATTACAAGTCAATCTTTTTAAATATCTATGAGAATGTCGATGCGCATGCGCAAAGTAACAGTGTACTTTGGATACACGTTACTGCTATTTTCAATGCACGATACATTACAAGTACATTACAAGCTTCTGATCCGATCACTTTACTTTTGAAGGTTATGTACAATTTGCAAAATTATTGCAATTCTCGTTTCGGTGCAGAGAATTAGGTTAATAGTTCGTAGGTTAATAATTCGTTTGGAAATAATACGAAAGCGTATTCGATCCCGTCTGTCATTATGTATCACAATTCATTGATGTTCTACTCGTATTCCGTCGTGAATCGTGATACGAGACGCGTTTGTGTTCAACCGCTAACGGCCACTCGCGAGCATATGTACACGTACGACACGGGCGTGCCTCGCCATGCTCTTGACAGAGAAAGGGAGAACATGCAGAAAAGAGAGTTTTCCTTCGAAAATTACTTGCTGAAATATCGTTCCATTCTTTTTAGTCGCGTGTTTATCGTATTACGATAATTTATCAACTAAATAACATTAGTTCAAATGAATGAATCGACAAGATAAAAATTGTTAGTTAACGTTATATTATTAAAAGATAGATAGAATTGATACAAAATTAAGAGCACCGTTCAACGCTTTCTTTCTTCAGAATATTTCTCGAAAATTCACAAAATGTCTGGAATCTAAAAAAATTAGTCCATGCATATACGCGATATACAAGTATTATTACGGTCGTGTACGCTTTCTTTCGCAATTTTTCTATTTCTTACATTTGTGAAAAATTTGTCAAGCTTATTTTATTGCCGTGTGAAATAATTCCTCGATACCGATTGCTTGCAATTTATGTTACAAAATATCTATGACCAATCATACTCGTTCGATTATGCAACACATACAACAACTGATACTCAACTGAGTTGAAATATAGATAGTACACATTTTGTTAAGTACCAGTTTAAATTAATTTTGCCCTACTGAATGAAACCGATTAATTATAGTATTAAAATGACAATCGATCGGTTTGTAGATTTATCGAACTCGATTTACGCAAGGAGATAGACACGTTTCTTCCACGCTGTTGATCTAACGATAAAAATTTCAAGTTTTTTAAGAAATTTGTACATCGACGTCGTCTCCTTGACGATTTCCCGTACCAGTGCTGTTAAATATTTGTTTCAGTCAAGAGCAAAAGAGTCTAATCTGAAGATGACTAACTGAGATAATCGTTTTCTAAGTTACGTATACATTGACCATAATATTGTCGTTCCTTTGATCATATTTGCGTCAAACTGTGCAATAAAATGCAAGTACGTACGTATGAGGAAACAATTAATCGATTTATTGCAAACGGAACACGATCATAGTATTTGTACGTTGTGTATGTTGTGTAATTTTTTTAAGATCTTAGTCAATGAACTTTCAAGAAATGTTCTGAGAAAGAAAGCATTGGATAGTGCACTTTAATTAATTGTATCAACTTTAATATAATACAATTTTACGTCAAATTACATAAAGGTAATGAAGTAATGAGTTGCTCGAAGAATCTTATAACACGTAATTTTGTGAGTTTGTTTTGCAAGTCGTAAATAGCATCATTGTGATTTGAAAAAAAGGGCTAAGTTTTCCCTATTTTCTTTGATAAAAAAAAAAAAAAAGGGGAGAAGAAAATGGTTCATCAAGTTATTTTATTTGGATATTGTTCAAAGGATCGCGAAGATTCTTTTAATAGACCTTCAAGTCAGAAGGTATTTGCAATAGCAATAAAAACAATCAAATTCAAACAAAAGGAAGTAGGAGACTTCTTTCATATTCTTCGTGATTGAACCTACGCGGCTGCTTTGCACTGGAATCGCGAAAAATGGAGGTGAGACCGACGTAGGCGAGAAAAGCACGAAGGTTACGAGCTCTCGACTAACTTTCTCTAGCACGACGAAATCAGGAATCAGTTTTCCTGTACGTGTGTGCTACAGAAGACATTGTCTCCTCCGCATGTTGAATTACAATCTCGCAGCGAAGTGACGCAGAAAAGTCGAAGAAAAAAAAAAAGAAACTATCACTGAATTCTCATTTTACCCGAGTTTTCCCTTTCATAGAGTTTACTTTTCAGTGTTAGCTGTTTGAATTTTCCAAAAAAACGAAAGGAAACTTCTGGCTTCGTTGATTTCGGCCACGTGCTGGCATAATTGTCCTCGCGTGTTCTTCTTTTGTTTCGCATCATTTGAGTAATAATCGAGGAAGGAATGAAAAACCGCGAGCAACCGATTTTTCAAAGAACGCAAGCGACTCTGTCCGTGTTCTCGATTCACTTAATCGAGCACAACTAGTTGTTTCTATTTCGCGGAGAGGAACGTCGTTCTTTCGTCCCCTTCGTTCGTCAAATGCCCGATTCGATTGTCCAATAACGTCAGTTTTGCAAGCTGCACTGCACGGCGAGAAAGGAAGAAATCGAAAGTTTATCAAACTCTATCAGAACGGCCTTTTTCTTTTTTCTCTCTCTATCTATTTTATCACTTTGTTTGTTACTTCATTTTATCGATAACACTCCGCAAATTGCCTGAAGGAATCCGAAGGAATTGGATTTTAGCGTTTCTCCAGCCTTCTTCTTCTTCGCTTCTATTGGAAATCGTGCAGGCCGATGATTTCATGGCTCGACATTCTTCGTTCGTGTCTCACAGACGGGGAGTAAGGTCAGGTGCGTTTCTCTCTGTTCGGAGCTGGAGTACCTAAAAAGGCACCAACCATCTCGGAGACGATAGGCAGACGCTCGAGGGCGGTGTTACGTGTATCGAGGATCGATACTTACCGGCGAAAAACGGTTTCGGTCAAGAGGCATTTTCAAAGGGGAAAAGCCCGTAGGCAAACGGAAGACAAAATTTTCGAACGTTCAAGCAAGGCGAAAACTTCACAGGCAATTTGTCAGCTGGCCGGTTTAATTGAGCGTAAATCGTTTAACAACGTGGAACTCAACCGATCAAATTTTACAAGTATTCTTTCATGAACTTATCGAGAACGCGCGATCTTATCGTCGAGCGATGATTTTCGAGTCGTGTGGATGTGTGAATTTTCGAGTGAAATTTTTGAGTCACGCGATTTCTTGGAAGAGATAATGGAGTTTATCGACTGTTACGTTTACTGAAACGACGAATTCACCAAAGTGACGTTTTCGACAATTCATAACGTAACAGATATTTTCTTTAATACCAGATTTTCGACTTTTATTAAGATCGCGTTCGTCGTACTGCTTTCATTGTGATTGATCTATATTTCAGAATTGACTATTCAAGACAGATGCATGTGTGTATACTATCGATCAATTAGTCTCTCTCAAAAGAAGGATTCGCGAAAACTTGACCTGACGCACGAGTTAGAAAATTCTCAACGAACGCACGAGCGCAGTGAAAGCTAAGATTTATCGAAGCGAGTGAGTCGCTTCTCAACGACGATGCGTATTTGTAGCATAATTAATAGACAAAATCATCATTTCTCGATATGTGAACTTGCTCTTCAACCGGTTATCATTCTTATCTGGCTTATTGTCTTCTCTTACAAACCACTCTCCGTTATCTACTTTCAACAGATAATCGTCTCCGAGGTTTCCCTTGCAATTTTTTCCTCTGCAATGTTTTCCAATCTTTTAATCTCAAGCTCTCTTGTATCGAGGAATCAAGATTATTACAAGTTCGCCGTACGACTCAGTTTGATCAGTTTGAGAGGGGAAGCATTCTCGAGAAATAGAAACAGGGACAATGATTTACGCGCTGCATGATTGTTCTTTTTCGCGGTACTAGCGTCGAGATGCGCAATAGCAGAGAATAATAACACGTCGTTACATCGATGTTAAATGTTGTAAGAAGATCTGAAATGATAACGCCGATAGTAAGTCGTTCTGCAAGTAAATCTGCAAATGAAATTCCACTGATATACGCCGAGTTTAGTTTGTTAGATGCAGAGGGAATCGACGTAAAATATCTCTGAAATTGAATCGGAGCAACTCTTATCGCGAATTTCTCGATTGTCTCGCTTTAGATAATTAAGATCCAAGTGGAAATGCTCTGAAATGCCTGATGTGCGAGGGGTCACTTCATGATCGTACTTATGGTGTACAATAGAATCCATGAATTTGGAATTTGAAGTGGCGTAGTGTCTGGAACTTGCTGTTCCCACGTCCCATGGACTCAACAACCGGTAGCTGCTAGCCCCGAGCATGGACGAAGGAAGATGTTTGCATGATTACATGCTTTCTGTCTCACCCCGTGGCCAGGAATTCTCACAAAACTGAAAGATTCGTGAAATCATAAGAGCATTTTCCTGGCAACGATTACGCGCTGTTTACTTTAATTGCGTTTCATTATGCTGGTAGAAGTCAATTATCCGATATAGACATAGTGATATCTTACAGTTAGATGAAAGTTCGTAAGAGACATCCATCATTTCAACTCGTTTATATTCTTTGGCCATTTTACTGCCGTTTTATTACATTCTCACGTCGCTTCTTTCAATTCGTCTACTACTACGTGTACTTGCCTTGCAGACATGTATTTCCAATCATTCGAAAAATTCGTGTAATGCTAACTTGGCAACGAAAGTGTATCATATGACATCTTTCCTACTAATTAAAGTTCTCTCTATCTGGTTTAATTACACTGAATCCTCTATCAGTTTAAGTACGCTGAATTTTGCAAATTCCATCGAACAAACACTCGAACTCCATATCGTTTATATTACAATTTCTTATGGTTCCAATTACCAATCTTGCAAGAAATTCCTCTCCAGTTGAACATCGCGAGCAGGCGGTTTTTTTTCACGGGAAGAAGAAAGAGGGCCCTCTTCGTTCGTTCGTTCGTTCCGGTGTGCAACGTTCCGTGCGATCGCGCGTCGCTCGTTATCCGATTCACCGGTTCTCGTCCATAGAATTTCGAATTAATATCGTGACGGGATTCAGGTTCGGGAGAGTCAGGCTTGAACGAGTCTCGCGGAACTCGCCAAAGGTGGGGAACAGAGTTGCGCGGAGAAAAATCTTCGGGACTCTGACGGGGCTACTCGCTCCCGGAGAGGTGCTCCTTCCTCTTTCCTTAAGCAGTCGTGTCCCTTTTGCAGCCGGTTTTCGCCGTGGCGCTGCTGCGTGCGTTTCTTTTGCGGCGGAACACGCGAGATTGCTCGACGAAGCACCAACCACTGGGGGGAACTTGCATTCGAATTTCTTTCCCATACCTATCCCGAAAGTCTATCCTTTCTCTTGGTTTCTCAAATATTTATCATTTGTATTCTTTTTTTTTTTTTTTTTTTTTTTTTTTATTCCAACAGGTTTTTCAGATGGATTCCGAGAAAGGAAAGAGCTGCGTCTCACGACCGGTGCGTGGCCCTTGAATGGCTACTTGTTGGAAATGAAAGTAACGCGTTTCGAATGCCAGAGCATAGGCGACTCGGCTCCGGGCTTCCCTCTCGTTCTTTTCCATTCTCTTTCCCCGAAGCGAAACGTTGCCGCTGTGTGTACTAGTGTGGTGTGCAGGTCGATTTGTCCTTAAGCCGCGACTAGCGTGAAAATGTTGAAAGACAGGATCGTCCTTGAACGATAAAGCTCCCATTCCGTAACTCGCTGCGCCACGGCTCGCGAATGTCGTTTTCTTTCATGTTTCCCAGAACCTTGAGCAATTGGCCGTATCCCGGCGCTACTCTGGGCTTCGACTCTCTTTCGGGTCATCGCGCGAAGCGAATGAATTTCCAGAATGTCGTGAATGAATCAGACTTTCGATTGATGCGCGAACGAACGGATCGTAAAATCGGTTGTTACGTGTTACGAGTGTGTGGCACAAAACGTCTGGTTACACGACGATTTTAAAAACAAAACTCGTAACACGTTGAAGCAATGTAAAATAGGATACTAGTCTATAGATGGCGCTATACGATCTCACGTTTTATTTCTTTTGTCGATCGCATCGATCATCGTCTTTGTACGAACGCTCTTCATTCACGAGGGCTCGACCGGTATAAATGTGAATGAAAATTCGCAGGTCAGGGTTGTTGCGAACTCGCAGAACTCCGATAAACCTGTGGGCTTCTCCCCTGATCCTGACGAGTGTTCAACCAGAATTAGAATCGCAGAGTATTCGTTGCAGCCAAATGGCCAACAGAGTCCAGTTTCACTTTTCGTGGCGAGCTGCTAAACGACCAGAAATCTTTCTAGCCGGCAGCCTTGCGAAATCTCTCATTGTCCCGAGGAGGACGACGCGTGTATGTATGCCGAGAGGTTTTCTCAGTCGCGTCGATCGCGATGAATACACGTAGTACCGTATGTACATGGAACACCGGTCGAGTGTGCACATCGTCGCCGTTCGACCATATCTCTCTGCGCAAGCAAAAATTCTCTCTTTCTCCTTTTCCTCTTGGCAGAAACGGCGTTAGTTCCTGCATCGATTCGAGAGTTTTTTTAGAAATTTTAAATAGTTATGCTTCTATTGTACTTCAACGAACAGAGGGTTGCGAAACTATCGGGCGAATGAAATTGAGATATGCTGTTCCATTCTGTTGGCTGTAATTTCGTCTTTTTATAATAGACTTTATCTGTCATTTATTAATGAGAGATTGATATTAATTATGCAGAGAAGATAAATTGCTCGCTTGAAAGATATTAATAGTTCTGTTTTCTGGACACAAGTTTTCTTTAAAAGTCACTTATACCAAACATATTTTTCGTAAAATCTTTAATCTACGGAACAATTTAGTTACAATAACGATTGCATTACTGTTTCTGTCGGTTAATAGTTTTAACAACGAAAGGATATTTCTGATGAAAGATGATTCACATTGATTGACTTCAGAGCCCTCCATATAATACGGTACGATTCATACGGAGCTGATTCATTAGTTTTAGCGGTAATTAGGCGACAAATCCGTCTCCGTCAAAATAAATGTACGTATTGCTTCGCTGCCATTTTAGAAGGATGATTTGAAACACTGACAATTCTTAAATATGAAAGCGAACGCAAAATACGTCGAACATGGCGAATTAATGAAAACGCGTGCTCGTGTGAATCTTAAAAAAAAAAAAATATTAGCCTTACAACTTCAAGAAGAAACTTGCAAGCAAATAATTCACTAATCGTGCTTCCATCTTCTTGTTGCAGGACCAGTACGAGAATCTATCCCTGCACACACAAAAAGGGATAGAGTTCCTCGAAAGGTATGGCCATTTCATTCGCGACAGATGCGCCATCGAGGTGGAATATGCTGCCAAACTCAGGTAAGAGATACTTGGATGCATCAAGGAATGTTTCTCGATATCTCGTGCATAGATTTTTCGTCGAGATTTATCGTCGGTGGCTGTCTCTGTCTCCACCGCGAAGCAAGCCTCTCTTTTTGTTTTCGTAAATTAACGAAGGGCGTAGTATCCGAGGTTAACGATTTCAATAGGACATCCTGTATAATGAGCGTGTCTCACGCACCCCACGAGTTCACGGACACAAGATGTAGCCAGTAATATTGTATTAAAGGGCCCCCTTGTTTGTTCCGTGAATGCTGTCTACTGTTGCACACTTTTGTTCTATCTGCTGTCTCTCGAAACCAGCTTATTTTCTCCCCTCCCCGTCGGTATGATTTAATGAAAATAATACAACAAGTATACTAAGCGGATGTTTGTGCATACGTGGAAAATTTCAGAACGTACAAAATACCCGAAGACAAGCTGCACGTTTACAAAACGTAGCTGTAATAACCGCGGAACAAAAGATACTTACTGGAGAAAAGTGACTACATAATAACGTAGACTAATTCCATTGTTTGACTAATCATTTGTCGCAATTTGAAGTATTAATAGGACTAAAATTTTAGATGTTCATTACGATGTTTCAAGTGTTCCATTGATCTCTTCTGGCTTGCTGCTGGCTTATTGAGAAATGGAGAATCTGTGGCGAGGGCTGCTGTATGACGATATCTTCTGAATCTGGGCAAAATTTAATTGCCGCGAACGGTTATCGTTGTCTTTTAATCAGTTGGCGCATGTGATGCCTGGAGAATGATTCCGCGTGCCTGTCACACATCTATCCCAGACACGTTCGTTCCGCTGCATATAAATTATCACGGGCACGTTCCTCGCCTTAATGCGCCGTAATTTCTGCGATACATGCTCGTGTTACTCGTACAAATGGAGTACCGTTTTACCGCGCGGCAGTTTTCCTTCGATGCACCGTTGATTTTCATTAAAAGCATTCCGAACACTCTGCAAAATACGGTTATATCCTTTAAATCGTGCGCGAGTTAATTTCTCGGTCAGTTGGAGAAGTTCGGTGCAATGCACGACGAACTATCATACACTAACCCAGATCTAGAAAGAAAAGCCAAGAATCGTAAGGATTATCTCATTAAGCCTCTTCTCTTTCGCCATAGTTAACCAGAGCCATGATATTAGAACGTTGATTAATTCGGATGTGCTTTGACAATAACGATCTAGTTTTTTGAACAGTTTTAATCCAGATTTAGGAAGAATTTGACATGAGTATGCACGTATTTGGACTTGCCTTCTAGTTTACGATTCCCGTTTCTCGGTATTTTAGAAATCAGTGGCCGTTTTCGCGAGCCGTTTTTCCGGCCTCATACGTGAAACGTATGGTTGATCTGGTATCAAGGACACGTCAACTTCCGGATGATAATGCATTTACCAGCCGGCACACATTTATTGCTCGCTCGTGGCCCGAATGTTCAAATTAGAATGACTCGGCCGTTGGTATTTCTTGCTGCACGAGTGACTAAATCCAATCTGTGTATGCAATGTCCGGAAAACGTTCAGCTTTGTTGCTCTACGTGAAACACGAGCTTGATCGCCGTTTTATCGTGCAGCTTTGTAACATTCCGTGAGACTTCTTTTTCCCTACACGGTGTTGTTAACAACAACATTGTTAACAACCTGCGCTCAGCCAACGAGAGACGTTATTTCAGAAATAATTTTAAACCGCTTAAAGACTAGCTAGAAAAGGACGAACTCTATTTAAATTGTGGATTCTTTTTTTTTTTCTTTTCTCTTATTTTTACACAAATCAGAGGTAAATTATTTTCCTTACTAGGCGATCTTGGGTCGTTGCATTTGTTGCAACCAGGACTTACACGTGCACTGATAATCTGTTTTCGTTTTTGATTTCAGACGTCTCGTGAAGAGCTATCAACCTAAGAAGAAGGAGGAGGAGGATTATCAGTAAGTATGAGCCAACTCAGAGGCGTAATACCGGATCCACGCTCCGTAGTAATGTTCTCCGACATGAATAATGCTTCAAAATAATTCCTACTTCAAAATACGGTCTGTCTATTTTTTCCTTCCTCTTCTATTTCTCTTTTCTCTTTGTCGCGTGTAAATTATATTTTAGTAGGTCGTCCAGGTAGTCAGAGGTGTAAATGTTAAAGAATATATATTTCCTCTGTTTTTCCGAAAACGACTTTTTCTACCTGGCATCTAGCCAATTTGTTTATATCGTTAGGCATTTCGCGAACATCATCAATCCTCGATGCTTATTCCTCGTAAAAGCAATTCTTAAGAAACTTGTATGCTCTTTGGACTTTCAATTAGAACGCGAACGCGGCGCCTGGAATGCAGAAAAAGAAGAATTCCCGAGGGCTTTTAATATTCGTAGCGCGACAGAAAACAGTAGCTAATCTCTTATCTGGGGGCGTAGGTAGATTGCTATAAGTTCAGTCAGCAACTTGCTCGTCATCGCGCTTAAAGACTTGCTGCCCCTCTTTTCATGCCGCAATTCGTTCCGCGTCATATTCATTTACACATAGATAGATAGAAGATTTATGTACGATCACCCGTGTTGTATAATTAAACAACGATGTGTACGAACTTTGACCGCAGGTATAGTCCATGCCGAGCGTTCAAAATGGAGCTGAACGAGGTAAACGATCAGGCAGGACAGAGGGAAGTGATCGCGGAGAATTTACAGGCAAACGTGCTAAGGGAATTGAATATTCTCGTGAAGGATTTCAAGGAGGATCGTAAAAAGCATCTTCAGGAAGGCGCCAGATTGATGGCGAACCTGACCGGTCAGATTGGAAATCTGGAACGTGCTAGGAAGGCCTACGAAAAAGCTTTCCGCGAAGCGGAAAGAGCAGTGGAGAATTATCAGAGGGCAGACGCCGATTTGAATCTTTCGAGAGCGGAAGTAGGTGGATGAGGTTGATTTTTCTCCTACCTTTCGTCCTACCCGAGATATTTCGACCTTTAACCTGGCTATGCTAGCTGTTAACATTAAACAATATGAAACAAATCTGTGTAAATCTGTAGTACGAAGTACATGATGTAAGTTTGTGTAAATTTCAAGTGATTTGTTTTATGCTCAGGTCGAGAAGCAGAGGATGAACATGACTTTGAAAACACAGCAGAGCGAGGAAGCCAAAACCGAGTACGCGAATCAGTTGCAGAAAACAAACGACATGCAAACGCTACATTATCACACGGCCATGCCAGAAGTATTCCAACACCTGCAGGTAAATTAATTATTAAAGCATGGTTTTAAATTGTTCGCACACGTATTCGCAGTATCAAATCCAGCAGTTCCATTCTCTGAAGATTTATTCAATATTCAACATCCTATATGTCTTGTTGCAGGAGCTCGATGAAAAAAGAATAAAAAATATGCGAAACTATATGCTGAAATCCGTAGAAATAGAACGAGCAGTGGCTCCGATAATCGCTCAGTGTTTAGATGGTATTGAGAAAGCGGCAAATGAGATCAATGAAAAAAAAGACACATTATTGGTAATCGAACGTTACAAAAGCGGCTTCCAGCCACCGGGAGATTTTCCATTCGAAGACCTTTCCGTAGCAAAAACGTATGATAGCAATAGTCAGCTGTCACAGCCGGTGATGCAGCCAATACACAATCATCACTTAACAGCGAAGGGTACCGTTTCCGGTAGTAAAATCAAGAAGAGAGTTGGTCTATTCGGAATATTCAGTAGCAATAAGGTAAATGTTGTATATAACATTTTAACATAGCGTAGCTCTTATTTGTGCCATAAATATGTTTGTAACTCAAGCATTTGTTTATGTTTTTTTTTTTCTCTTATTCTCTCCAAAAATGTAAAAAAAAACATCAAAAAATAGAACGAAAGATAGTTACAATATGCACGAAAAAAAGTAACCATTATCCTTTTTTTTTTTTAAAGTGTTATTCGAAATGCATTTCCATATCATTCAGCCTGAAATGTGCTCACAGATCTTGTACAGCATGAGTGATTCGTATAATTTCTAGTTTTTTTTAAACGATTGTGTTTCCGTGTATTTCTTTTTTTTTTTTTTTTTTTTTTTNTTTAATTATGCAATGTATTATTTCATTTGAAGTTTCGTTTTCATCTCACGCAATCAAGCAAAAAAGACACATCAGATCAGACATCACATTCATTTCATTTTAGTTCGACCGTTAATTTAAATTAGCGTTAATTTTCGCGTCGCCAGCATATAACTTATCTTTCTTCTGTACTTTTTATTAATTTGGTGGATGGTTCAATCTGCCTGTGTGGTCTCTTGTTTCCAATCACCCGTGGACTATGAATTTGGATACTGTTGTACTTAGTAAGTACACTACGACTCGCTTGTTTGCCTGCTATTATGTAACATCAGCATTTTGTTTCTGCATCGAGATATATATATATATATATCAATAATCGTATTGTTTGTTAACTGTGTCTTATTTGCCGAGTACAAACTCAGACATCGTTGAAGCAGTAAACATTCTATACTTTTCACATGGTACTATGGCGCGACTATTTTCATTCGCTGAGTTTTTACTCAATACTATTGCTTGAGACTTGTTTCTTTTTTTTTTTTCTGATTCATTCGCTGAATGATACGCTTTTGGAATTTGTTTCATGCGAACAACAGAAGTTGATCGAGGTGGGCATAGCTTTGAAGGTCTGTCTATTTCTTCACTGTCGTCATTGTCTTTTGCACGACAGTCCTTATTGACAGAGTCCCACTGTTTTAATGATTAATCACAGAATATTTCTCTTTATGTATTTTTTTTTTTTTATATAATTCCATTGATAGTTTGTCCAGCTCCAAGAGTATGCTCGTGATAATGACGCATATATAAAATGTTGAATTTGTGTTTTCTTAACTCTTGATTGGTAACGTAGAATTAACTGTATTGTCACATCTATGACAATTACGTGCTTTTCTTTTGTTTTCCATCGTTCATTCCTTCGTTAGATTCTTGTTTTTCGTCGGCACGCAGGTTTGAAATTTGGATAGTTAAACTGAAATATTCCAGAACAACGTGGCTGGATATGGCGACG
Organism: Lepidotrigona ventralis hoosana; assembly: GCA_002806875.1. Lineage (NCBI taxonomy): Eukaryota > Metazoa > Arthropoda > Insecta > Hymenoptera > Apidae > Lepidotrigona > Lepidotrigona ventralis. The sequence continues at coordinate 24,184 of NIPQ01090639.1, forward strand.
GTGCAAAGGAGGATTGCAGCGACCTACCTCCAAATCAACGCAAAAAGAGACTGCAACAGAGGTTGGATGAAATTCAAGCGAAAATTCAGCAAGAGACTGCAGCTAGGGATGGCTTGATGAAGATGAAGGGCGTGTACGAGCAAAATCCTGCGTTAGGTGACCCGATGAGCATAGAAGGACAATTGAACCAATCGAGCAACAAGCTAGACAAACTCGGTGCAGAATTGACAAAGTTCCAAGGTTATCTTGAGGAAGCAATGCGCGCCGGCATCAGTTTATCCAGGTGACTTTGCAAAATTTCATAGATAGATTCCTTTCACGATCTACTTAGTCCGTGATGTAAGTTGTTACAATTTAAAATTTCTAGCCCCAGTCAAGCACCACGAAAACCGACTAGTAATGGTTCTGCAACGAGGCCGCTAAGTTCAAGAAGATCCAGTCATTCAGGAGGAGAGGAAAGTCTTTCAAGATCGGCGTCTGATTCAAGCGTAAGCAACACGAATGCTAATCAACCAATGCATAAGAAAAGTGCTCCGGGTACGCCTCAGCCAACGCACGGGTAAGTTTTAATTAACTATGGATTCGTGTTTTTAATTTCATTAACGTTATACCGGATTATATTATCAGATTTAATGTAGGATTTACCGTGAAAGGCTTCCTTTTTTCGTTAAGTAGAAGAATCTTTGTGATAATAATAAGCTTTTGACTCGGTATAAATATAGATCAGAATTTTTAACTAAACCAATTAGACACGCTTTTCGCTTTACGGTACTGATGCACAGTTCCACGAATAGCCCGGAATCTGGCCTTGGAGAATCGAGGACATCGCTTCCTGGTAGTGGTGGAGAAGAATATTACGTTGATGAAATTGATGCTCAACCACCATTGGGAACGTGTAGAGCTCTTTATCCTTTCGATGGTACGTGTATATATATTCAAAAATTTCGTCAAATTTTTGTATTTTGTTAATAATCTAGAGATATACATATGAATTGGGAATTATATTTTTAGCGACTAGCGAAGGCTCAATACCTATGTACGATGGAGAAGAGTTGTACATGATTGAATTAGATCAGGGGGATGGGTGGACTCGTGTTCGTCGTATTTCACAACCAATCGAGGGTTTTGTACCTACATCTTACATAGAGTGTCATTTGTATAACACTTAGCCACTTCTTTTAGGACGTTAAACAATTGTGAAGTGGTGAAGTTCTAAGGTTTTATTTATGCTATTAGTTCGATATGAACGATTAAAAATAGCAATTCATGTGAGTGTAAGTGAGGGTTCTGTGTTGGTTAAATGGCACAAAATTTCAGGATATACTCTGGTCAAATCATGGGCCTAAATGTCAATGATGTTATGTAAATGAGAATTAATATGTGCCAATATTCTGATTTTTCATGAGAGAGTTCATGACTCATCATCATCAGATTCAGTTATTCCAACACACTTCTCTCTAGCTTCCATCAGCTTCTCGCAAGAACAAAGGAAGAACAAAGAGAAAATAAATTTCATCACTTTTAAGATTTAGCTTCTTTTATACAGTGATTGATAAGTTGAACTCACTTAATACTAAATATAATAATTATGATCGTAAAATTACTTAAAACGATTACGCCCAACCATTTAAAAAGAGGTTTCATCGTACATGTTCAATATTTACAAGATACGATACATTTTTCTAAGAAAAATGATAAAAGCACGCTGATCACTCGGATCATTCTGGAAACGTGTCTCTGTAATTTAGATGTGCACAAGTGACAACAATTTGCAACTTAAAGAATTATTTGCGAAATAATGAAAGTAAATATCGTATAATACACACGTATTACATATGTAACATGTGCTCCGCCTATACATCACGGATAAAGATGGTCATTGTTATAATTGCACGAGTTTTTTATGTATTTTTTTTTTTTTTAATTCGGTTGTAAGTTGCTGCAGGCAACTCACGAATGAATATGAACCATCTTTGCCGAGTTTAGGAAATTGATCAATTCTAGAGTGCTTTTAAATTTACTTTTTTATTTAAATCGTGTGTGTATGTATATATATATATATAATTTATATATTTATATATTTATATATACATACGACAGAAATATATATGACAGAAATGTATTTTTTCTTTTAATATATTGATGTCTGTTTTTTTAGTCGATGACAGAAAAGTGATGTCACTTCTTTACAATTATTTTTGAATCTTTTTTATCTTCTATTGTTGTATAAGTTTATTAATTGACGTCGTTCGTTTTTATTGTTTTTTTCTTTTTCCTAATGCAACAAGAAGGTGATTAGGTGGTGCTCTGTACAGCAAATAGATTCCGAAGATTGGACGGCTAAGTTTTGTTTATGATATTGTCTGGATGTGAATTTAGTTAGGATATATTTCTGTACATATTGCAAGGGATATGGGAGAAAAAACGAAATGAATGGTACGTGTGTGAGTGCCAGATTCAATGTATACTCTGCGAAGCGATGAATTTGTTTCCATTGTAGGTACAAATGCGGAATAGTTGGCGTTGGCATTTTTCGTTTAAGAAAACGCCTCTATTTCGGCATCTTTGGAAAGAACACTTCGCAGTTGCAAAGCCTAGATTCGTCCTAGATTTGATTGCGATGTATTGAAATCGTGTAGTCACATATATGCTCGCGTATTAAAAATATGTATATGTATATATATATAAACTATAATCACTCATTAAATATAGCTTCGGTATATAAGGTACGCAAGTACAGAAAAAAATAAAACAAAGATCAAGAGCCCTTTCCTCAGCCGCAATTGCTGCCTATTCATTTGCTGTAACTTGTTTATTCCCTGATGTATGTGCGATTATATAGTGCGATAAGTTTTGCTGCATTTTCCAAGTAATCGGTAATAAGCATGCGGCACGTGTTTCCACGGGATTTTTTTTTTAAATTTATCATTATCGTCAGAGAGAAAGCATTAAAGAAATTTTATGTTTTGCGAGAGTCATCAGTATTTTCGCGTTCAATTATCGATTTCAATGGAAAGTCAATCGCGATACTTTTCACTTATCGAATATCGATCGTTGATAGGCTGTATCACTTTATGAAAGTAGAGAGAAAAAACTGTTAGATAACGATAGAACCCAGAGAGAAGGACATGATGTCTACCTTAATTCTTAACATTCAAAGTGCGTCCATTCTATGTATATTTTGTGATTTTATATCCATGAACAAGTATTGTAGATAATTAATTTCGCGACTCATTATACGTTTAATTATTATTATTATTAATATTGAAAAAATATAGCTACTAAACCAACATAACATGGTCTTTGACACTAATGTGCAAATCCAATTATCCATCTATTACTCCTCAATATCATTTTAATAGAATGGAAATGAGTTAGAAAGAAAAACAAAGAAGAATTGTGTTTCTTAAAGTATATTATAACATTTCGCGGACAATTGACTAGATCAGAAATACAGAGCAATACATTCTGATACTTGTTGTGCATATACACAGAGCTACATTACAATTAATACAGTTTAATACATATTGTTTATAAATTAAATACAATCCTGTAAAATTCCTGCCAGTCCACGAGACACGTATCTAACCAGAGGAATACCGTGAATTTTTATATATCAGAATGATATATATTAGATTTATATTTTTCGTTCCCTTTTTTTTCTCTTCAATATTTTATAAAATCAAAGTGTCGATCGATTTATAGCGAAAATATTAACAATAAATTTCACCTATATATTGGCAGTCGTCGTTGATCATGTCGAATATGTCGCAAGTCCACGCGACATAAAAAAAAAAAAATAATAAAACATATCTTAAATGTACAGGATATTTATTCGGAGTTAGTAAAAATGTGGTAGTAAATTGAATCGGCAGCTCGCGATGTTACATATACATTAATCACAGCGTTTGCGCAGGCCAAATGAGCGAGCAGCAGAATAATATCTAAAAAAATCCACACGGTAGAAAACGAGAGTAAAGGAAGTGACAATCAATCGCTATCCACGAGATCAATGAAGAAAGTTCCAGGTACGCGGCAAATCTATTATCTCTTAAGTACAGATTGTGAAAAACATTAACTAGAGAAAGTTCCATTTCCTGATGATTCTTGCCGCATATCATCATCACACCTGTTGTCGGTCAGTCGTATGTGTTTCTTGTCACTGTACAAAATATTTGCTCTTGTTCTGAATTCGCATAACGATCGGTTTAGCGAACTTTCGAATAATCTCAGTCAATAGTAATGGAAGCAAACTACGTCCATGTGGGACGATTATTCGACGGTCAACTGCTTTGGCAGATTTTATTGTTTTCTTTGAGCTATGATTTTACTTCAGATAGTAAGATCCTCCCATTCTTCGACTTGTCGAGGGGTCAGTTCGATTTTAATTCGAGTCAAAGTACTGAGAAGATCATGCATCCTAGCCGTTAGCGGATTAGCTTGAAGATCGATAAATTCCAACGCGGGAGCGTGCCTAAGTCTTTCGACATCTATATCTAGATAAATTATCAAGATTATAATATCAATAACTGGATCATTTGAATATCGTTTATATAACGTAGTTATGTCAATTATGTGCTTACCAATAATTGAATTGTTATTGGCAAGGAGCCGCTTCAGCTGCGGTATCCGACATGTAACTGGTGGCAATGCAATGAACGTATTATGCGAAATATCCAACCTTTCTAAAGCTTGCAATTCAGCAAGTTCTTCTGGTAACTTACTCATTTGATTATGACTCAGGTTCAATTCTAGAAACGATTACGTGTTTGAATTTGTATTACAGTGATACCTTTCAGCTTAAATAAAAAAAAAAAAAAAAAAAAAATTTAATTTTNTAAGAGGATAAAAAAAAGGAACAACAAAGATATTAACAGTACGAATATTTAATTGAATACAAGTGTTAATCAACTTACCAGTGATCAGTGAGAATTTGACTGCAAATTTTGGTGGAATTTTTGTTATCACATTTCCTGACAAATTACATCTTTTTAACTCTGTGTGTCTCATTAAATGATAAACTGCATCAGGTACTTGCATCAATTGGCATTCTGACAAGTCTGAAAAAAAAATATAAAATAACAACATTAAAAAAAAGCGCTATGTAAAATTATTTCGTTTCACGTTAGAAAAAAAAAAAATTTTCCAAAATCTATATGTTAGATTAAATTAAACATATCGACAGTCATCGCGAACGATATATCGTTAAGCATATATAATTAGATTACATGTCGTAGAAAATAGTGATGTATTCAATTTTCACAATTGGAGCACGCAGACATTGTGCCCGCCCGTATTGTGTTCTTGACAGATCAGCTGTCGAACTAGGTCAGTGTATCAATATTCCACGACGATAACAATAGAAGTTTGCACACTTTTTTTTTTTATTATTAATCCTCATTTTCAAAATTACAGGTCAATTTTGGCTTGACTTGTTTCGCAGGCACTATATTAAAAAAAAATTTTAAACAGCTTGAACATGTACGATTTTTTTTTTTTTTTGTTTTATAAAACCCGCGATACACCTGTAGCAGCGAGAACTAGGTCATGAACTAAATTAAAGTATTTACACCGACGACAATTGATTTAAACAGACTGGACCTGAATTTTTACGAAAACCGTGATTTTAACAGTCTGCCGAAGTAATTTCTCAAGTATTTTTCAAAGTACAGTTTACCAAGATTGTTAGTCTCTTGTGCATCCTCGCAGCGCAACACCACTCTCGTGACGGCGTTCGCCATTTTGCTGAAGCAAACTGAGTCAAATCAGACGTCCCACCACCTTGATGCGAAACATTTATTTCCGACGAATTTCAGAAATAAATAGCACCGGTTCGATGGCCTTGGCATTCATTCTACTTTCCGGAAATTCCCGCTACGACGTGATTTACGTAGTAATCAAGGATATAATAATATTCGTAAAACGTTCGATACATTTTAACAATTCAAGTGTCATGTTCTTTTTAAAACAATTGAAATTTATCGATTCAAATTTATGAATGTCTCTCGTTTGAATTGGCTAAATCGGCTAAAAATTAATTTTAACAGATGTGAAGATAGATGCATTTTAGCGATATGAAGATAGACGCGAGACACTCGCTTGTTTGATATTGCGCTAAAAGTCTCGTAGCCATTTTTTGTGCGCCTGCGCATTCAGTCGATGATTTCGTTGTGCTTTACAATCGTTTCGCGTCAATTGTTTTTATAATTTAATTGTTGTTACAAATGTTTACACATGACGTAAACCAATTAATTTTATTATCGAAGTGATTATGTATAACTGATGTAATAGATCATACAAGATACACATTATTTCGTGAATCGATAGATAATTATACTACCGAACATTTGAAAATTTCGCTATAAAGAAGCTATATTTCTTTTTGCAAACTTTTTTTATATTATTGTACATTTTGAACTTTAACAATTTCATGTTGTGTTACATTTCGAACAGAAAGAAAGATCTTTTAACATTGTTAACTGAGCCCAGACACCACCTGATTGTATTTTACTGTTTGTATTGACAGCGACGATGACTTTTTGCTGTGAAGTAGTAAATGGCTTTGGCGGCAAGCTACCATTTAAGGTTACGTTTCCATACATGGTGGCGCCTCACGTACCTGTATTTGTATATAGCGTACAAATATGTAGGTATTTGTGTTTGTATCTCGTGGCTATGAAAATATAAAAAAAAACAATACTCTATGTTCAGATAAAAACTGGTAATTCGTTGATTTCTTACAAAATAAGACAATTTTAATCGTTTCTATTTATCAGATATTTATATAATACGCACACTGATGCAAACACTCTTTGTAGAACAGCGTTCGGGTTGAATGACAAAACTGCAAGCTGACTCACTTGTTCGAACATGAGTTTCCTGTTTTATTTTATTTTGAACAAATGATACTAGAAATTAAGTAGATTCGCATGTCTTGATGAGTTTGAAACGATGTTTTATTGAAAGAAAACAATAAGAAGAAATAATAGAACAAAATAACAAGATGACGTAAATTAGTAGTTCATTAACACTTTAATATGAATACATGTAAAAAGATGAGGAAGAACGACTCTCGTATGGCATGCAAAGCGTGAGTATTTATTTGTAGTGGTTCACTATTCCGAGATTGACCTTTCGTGTGCACGGACGTTTCCAAAACGTGCAAGAGATCCTTCCTGTTGATGGATCAATTGTCTCGAAGATTGATGCATCGCACAACAATATTAATAGTATTTTAATAACGTTAAAAAAACTGAGAATCTTAAAGTAAGATTCTTAGAATTATAAATTGATTACAATTTTCTGATTAATGTTCTCTTATAAATTATTGCAAGAAAATGGGGAAAAAGATGGCATGAAAAGCATAACAATTCGAATTTAAGAATTTTGATAATAATACTTTAGTTATAATGTAAAACGGTGCTACGGTATAGGTGTTGCTTTAAGCCTTGTTCACAAAAACAAAATTTACTCACGCGCGAACAATTTGCAACGTGTTCGGATCGATGGCTAGCTTAAAGAACAAAGACCGGATGCGAGAATTGTGCAACACAATGTTTATCCAACCAATTATCTATGCTAGAGCTCGGAATGAGCATTTCACTTTTATTCGAATTGATGCACGAGCCGTTGCCGTAGCAAAGAATACTACCACCTGTTACGTATACTTGCCTAATGCATCGCGCTAACATTAGATATCGCCATCATCTAACGATCTAATTTTATTATAACTACATGTCTTTTGTATTTTCGAGTAGTAGCACTTTCGATCGTGAATTAGTAAAAAAAGAAAGGAAGATCTTTTCGATCATTCGATGTTAATTTAAAGAAAAAACAGAATTAGAACCAACGCGCGAAACTTAAAGAAAAAGGATCATTTCTATTCGTCGGTCTGAGTTTTGTTGCTAAAACATTTTTTTTTTTTTTTTTTTTTAAGGAAAGNGAAAGTGGCCTCTCGCCTTCGTTTTCTCCAGTTCGAGACTTTCGCTAGTTACCGATTAGAAATCTTGTATTTACTTTTGACGACTTGGCAATGATGTTCTTCGCAATCACGATAGAGTTAAGAAGAAACGAATGTGATTAGTATAAGATTTAATACACTAGTTTAGTAATTAATACACTGAAATAATGAACAGACAAAGAAAGCAGATGAGAAAATCCTCGATACAGATCTAGTCAAGACAAAGCTGGAAGAAACGACATTGAGGAAGGTCTCAAATCTATCCAGATAGATGGATAACGCACGATACTCGTTCTTTCTTTCAGGTTGAATCAGGAAGCGAGTCGCGTGATCTACATTCTACACAATGCTTTGGAAAGCAAGCATTAATGTGGAAGACACTGACGATATTAAGCGTTTTCGCATTCCTTTGAGAGTGATGTCTAGTGTTCTAGACGATGTTAATTTGTCACAGTAGTTTAAAAATTGAGCTTGTTACGGGTCAGTCGAAACAACGAATCAAGGTCGGCCGAAGAAACGCGTATCGAGTTGCCAACTTTAGTCCTCTAATTGAACGAATTCTAAGGTCACTCGTCATTTATTAATTATTTCATCGCATGTAATTTATCGATAACGATATTGAGGCGAAACAAATCGATTATGTATCTTCGCGATGGAACAATTTCTTTATAGTTCCATATCTATTATATAAGCACTAGCTTATGTTATAAATGAACATTAAGCTGCTTTCACCATTTTACACACATCAAGAAAATTATTTCCGATGTTCGAGTGCTATAGAGAGTCGGACATTACGTTGTCAGCAAATGTATTGCTGTGAGTAGATTATAAGGTGTAGGAGATCAGACCATGTGTTATGAACAACTACAAACTTTAAATAATCTGCACAAGATTTGCGGTTTATCAGATCTGTGATTAAAATGTAATTTACATTTTACTGCAAGTACTCATAGGAAAGTTTAGTAAAATTGATTAATCATGTTTGAATACAAGCGTGGAGCTGATAAAAAAAAAACGATTAATCTGACAACGAGTAGATCTTTCTCAAGAAACATGCAATTTTAACATTATCCGATATCTTATCTGAGCTTTTATTATCATATCTGTCACTAAAACTACGCAGCCCGGATTGTTCTTTGTTTCATGAAACATTTATGATGTTTTTGATCATATAGTAGGTGTAAATCGAAATACTACTCTCATTTTTTAAGTGATTACAGAAATGTAAATATTATTTGGACGAATGTTTCAACGCGTTTTCTTTCCTGGAATGGAATCCCCAGCGAAAAGCGAAAGTGTAATACCTTAAAGGCGGAAAAATGTAGCGTAGAAAGTACCAAACGCAAAGGAAACAATTACGTTTCGCTTACCTATTCTATCCAGTTTATCGAGTCAAAGTGGTGGTAAAACATTTTTTAAATGGTTTCATTTTTTCTAAAAAAAAGAAGACCATGCTTTTTTTCTTAACACATTGTTGACTGAGCATTTGCATGAACTATTTTAATTTTTGCAACTCAGGGTAATATTTCTTCGTCGTGTTCAACCGTGTTCACTTTATTATAAAAAAAATTACTTTTACTTGATATTTAGGTTTTTATCGCAAATTCAGTGTTACAAAAATTTCAATTATGACGGATCGTGACGGTGAAGAACTTTTCAATGAATTATACGCAGACGCTTTATCCGATTGTCCGAGTGTTTTTGAAATATATTGTAATGACGTGGAAATTGATAATTTATTCGGAAGACATTTATGAATTGGATATTAGACCTCGCAAACGGCAAATTTGCAAAACCTGTTGCGTATCATCGCATCAAAAGAAAAATTACTGAAATATATTACATGTATAAAATATAATATATATGAGGTATACAAAGTTTTATTTAAATTCATTCTGTATAAATAAAGCATATTGAAATTTATTTAGATTGTTTCATTTTCATATTCAATTACAAAATAATAGCCGATGACGTGAGGTAACTTCTGCGTAAAATTGCCAGTCAATAATGTGTTAAAAGGATTGTCTTTATTTTTCTACCAAAGGAGAATCAAAGCTCAACTTCTTTTCACAGATGTTTTACGTTCGATGATCCAGTAAACGATCCAAACTTGATATTAACAAGCTAAACATACTAAAACGACATCAATAATGGATTTGACCTACCTAGATTACAATTGTCTTGTGCCTCTTCGCACCGGGAAACTACCCTAATTATCGCTCGGCCAGCCAACTGAACGCAAACAGCCATGGCCACGTTCCTCTCCCCTTGCTCCGGAGAAATCTGTTGCACATCATCACCGGGTGGTCTCATCTCTCCTATATTTGATTATATACGCCAGACGTGGGAAAAAATTGGATGGATCTATCTTTAAACAAATCTATCTATTCGGAATCGAACGATCACTGAATCTCCTCGAGAAATTGTCTAATCACTGTCGAACTTCTTGCACAGTGATCAATTACACGCTTTTACAGTTTCTTCCTCGAAGTATCGATAGCACCCCCGATTCTCTCCACTTCTTCCTGCCACATCAAGAAGCTATCATTTCGGTTTCGGGACGCAACCTTTGATTGTACACAGAGAATGCTTGAAACGCACTTTTCCAACGAGATACTTGTTGCATGGAACTATCGCGTCTAAAGCGAATCTCTATCGTTGTCGTTGCAAATGTTCTCGGTATGTTTATCGAGAAAGCAACGGGAAAGCGTTGACTTTAAGAACATCGACGAGCCGATCGCGTCTGAGACGTGATCGTTCTGTCACCGATCTTTCACACAGCCCGTGACTTCTCGTTTTTACCCCTCCCCGCACTTGAAGAACTCTCGGAAAAGAGGGAAAGGATGATTGAAACGAGAGTATTTCAGGTGACGCTGGCTGGCACTGAACGTGCAGAACTCCACGCGGTGCTATTTAAGCCCTCGTAGCGGCGTCTCCCACCAAAGATGTATCTCGGATCAGCTGACTACTTTGTTTCAACTCCCTCTCTTTGTTTGAAAACAACTGTAGGAGCCACTACGCATATGCACTGCCAGGTGTGCCCGGTCTGCAATCTGTCAAAAATGGAATCGAAGCTTTCGCGAACGTGTCACCTCAAATACTCAAAGTTGCCGCTCTATTGGAACACGTCTCGTTTCAGGGTCTACATTGTCACATTGTTTCCCCGACACGTAGGACGAAGGAAAATTTTTTTTCACGTAGATCGACTGTAGTTAATCTTTTTCCGCGTTACGCTTCTCAAGAATCGAACTACGTTAAACACGCGGCATTGAAGTTTCTTTGTACAGAAATAGGCACGTAAATACGTACTACTTCGAAGGCCTTTACACACGGCATAGACGAAGGGAGTCTGGACGTAAGATTGACGGAAACAGGAAGGGATCGTCGCAAGGAGAAGCGTAATACTCGACGCAAAAGTTGTCGCGGAATGGGATGACTCATCTAATTGTACGTTCCATCGAGATTGAGGTTCTTTTGATTATGCCATGCACTCGAAAGAGATCCAGATATCGTACGTGCAAGTTTGGAAATCTCACACATTCACGTGCGTGACTTTGCGAACAACGGTCGGCCAATTTCCTGCTAACATTTCATTACGAGCTTCCAAATTGCGTTTCACTTTCCACTTGCAATTTCAATTGATCGCACGTTCTTTCATCTATAATTCATCATACGTTATAAAGAACCGTTTAAAGATCGTAAGATCCACGAATCAATTTTTCATTTCACACTTGTCCAGGACTCTTATGTAAAAGTGAACGAAACTTTTCACACGCGTACGAAGCATAAAGGAGAAGCATAAAGGAAAAGCATAAATTATACAATCGCATGTACGAACGATTCCGCGATTGTCGTTGCTCAGATACTCTTTTATTCATTTTCTCACATATGCGCAATATATATAATATATATTACTCTACGATATATACATATATACGTATATATATATCGAATCGCGACGTTATATAAATGTGTAATTAGCGGCGCAACTTGTGCGGTAAGGATGAGGAAGCAAACACTATGCAAAATGAAAAGTCTGTTCGTCTCTTACGCGCTTCCGGTTCATTTTTCGTAACAACTTTGTTTTATTCATTCTGTTCGCCTTTCTATCTCTTTTTGCAAAGTATTCGCTAAAAACATCGTCTGATACCAAGGTCGAAAATACGATGAACCATTCGTTCGGTACGATGTCTACTGCGCCATCGCGGACACTCATTATTGCTCATCCGTTTATCCGAAGCGCACTTTTCCAGTAGCAAAATCTATTTCACTTTTCTTCGTATTTTTTTTTTTTTTTTTTTTTTTTTTAAANGGAATATAAAAATCAACGGAAATAAATCCGTTGGAAATCTTCCTGCTTATTTCTTTGGAACCAGTTACACAAAGTAAATCAATCGACAAAGTTGCTAAATATATACTCGCTACTTTGGACAAGAATCAATATTCTGTAGAAAACGCGATATTGAATGTTTCAAATGAATAGAACATTAAAAGACACTGTTTAAAAAAGAGACACGTGCATTGTTGTTCCGTCGTGATAATAAACCGAGAGAAGCATCTGGAGGAACTGACAAATATTGCCAGGGCATCTTTCCAGACAAAAGAAAACACCGAATGCACGTGTTTAGTTTTGGCCGACGTCGCGAGATCGAGAAACGCATTCGTTTCGCCGCATTAAACAACGTACATATTTCTACGCCTTTCTCTCAAAAGAATCTCTTGTTCGTTCGATCGCACGGTACTCCGGAAAGGGAAATGAATCTTCGTGATTCATCATTTAGCGGTTAAATCGAATATTTTCACGAAACTATAGAAAGAAGAAGAGTGAAAAAAGTCGTGTCTCTATATAATCGCCCCTGGTTTTTAACAGCGAGATGACATGAAGTCAAAATCAATTCAAAAAGTCAATCATGCCTTTACTTCTCGATGGAGAGCTCTGCTCTCCATTCATCGCAGAGCCCAATGCCCAACAGGGATAAAATGTTTATACGATTCTTCGGTATGTTTGGCACGTGGCCAGAGGATACTGCGCGTGCATTTCATGTGGACGAGAATAGATTCGCGGGCCAAAATCCCCCATGACTTCTGAGTCGTCGTATTCGTATTGACTCTCGCACAAACGCACGCGAGATAAAAGCTACAGTGCATCGCGAGATCGACGCACGNTTTTTTTTTGTTTTTTTTTTTTTTTTTTTTTTTTTGCTAATGGAAACGCTATTTCACGATAATAAGTCGCAAAAATTTCTGTCTTGATATTAATTCATGTTTCTTCCCATTGAATAATCAATTAGAGACTAAAATATTTGTAATATATACGCGTATTATCGTTTAATTATTTTTTAGGTTATATTTTTTTTTTTTGTAATTTGGAAAGCGTCGTACGACGCTAACTGACAAGACTATGAATCAAAGGGGATTAAACGGAATTGCCAATTTTTCTTTTCGTTTAGTCCACAGTTTAAAATGCTATCAATGCATCAGTACAAACAACACCGATCCCTTCCAATGCAACGAATTTCTCTCGAGCGACGTCGATATCAAACCGCAGCCTTGCGATGCTGTTTTCGGGGCGCAGTATTGCGTGAAGCACACTGGCCGATTCGAGGGTAAAACAATATCGGCTGTTCAGGTTACATATCACGGAAAGGGGAATCTTGTTGCGAAACTTAGCACTGTCAAACCGAACTAACCTTAAATCATACGTAACGACATCGTATCGATGCATGTGAGGAATCAGAGCACGGTCGATGATCATCTTCGTTCAAATTTTTAAATAACTAACGTATTCCTAAGTCACGTATCTGCATACAAGGATGGTCTATTTTATATCTAATATTCAACGTTCAACGACAAAACAAGAAAACAATGTTATGTCTGCGTTAGAGTTAGAGTTTGTCGTTAGACGTTGAGAAACGTATTGGGCAAAGTCAATTTATCTCATAACAATTTTGATCAAATAATCTATTATATCTAATGTAATAATCGATCAAATAATATTCAACATTCAACGATGAAACAAAACAAAAAATGTTATGTTTGAAATATATTAGAAAAGTTTGTCGTTGGACGTTGAGGAATGTTGAAACGTTATAACAATTTTAACATACAATTGATCAAACAACGCGTGCAATAAAAAAAAAGAAAACGCTATAACCGGTGCTTTTTCAATCGATTAAGCTACTAGTTTGGATTGCTACCAATGCACATCGGAAGAAGAACTCGGCTGTGGAGATAGCAATTTGGTTCTAAGTACCTTACAACCGGCGAACTGCAGTCACGTATACGATGCACGGTATTGCATCAAATCAGTCGAACTATATGGAGGTTCATACATTGTATATTGAGTATTCTCGGTGTTCGAGTGTTCACACGATTTCCTTATTTCTGTTACACAAAAATTCTGGCTTTCTTCAAAGTTTCTATAGCGATGAAGAAGAAAAAAAAAAGAATAAACAAATAAAAAGGATTGTTCCGCGAGAATCTTCACGCTTTGACAATGTTTTGTAAAAAGTAAATGCACGTTGCTTTCATCAACACGCTGTGCTTCCATTCTTTCAATGCATGTTTACATACTTCGTCATTTTTCATCTTTCAATGCATGTTACTTGGACTAATGTCGTTTAATTGCGTCAAATAAAACAAAGAATTTTTCCCGTGTTTGTTGAAACAGGTGGAATAGGAACGAAACGATTCTGTTCAGCACGAGATCTAGGAAATTATTGCGATTACGTGAATCGACAGGGTGACAAGTTGACTTACCGAACTTGCATCTTCAGCTGCACCGGAGACGGATGCAATCCAGCGGCCATCTTGAAACCAAGTATCGCACCGATGTTATCAGTTGGTTTATTCGCTGTGTACAAATTGTTTTTCACGTGGTAAATATTCTCTTACTGGATAAAATTTTTCTAAACGTACACTTTGTTCAGGATGAATGTAAAGTTGGTTTCTAAAAAATCTATTCCGTCCATGATTTGTTCACACGAAATATTGTGAATGTTTATAATCTACGATGTACTTTAAGGAAATATGTAATTCACACGCTATTTGTTTTATACGATAACACCAACGTGCCTTCTCATTTTAGCAAACTATTAACACTAGAACTACCGACAGTTGAGACGTAGCTATCTCTACGAAAACCAGTCAAAATGATTGGTACTGCTATAAGTAGCCCAGATACAAAATTACTTTTATTTTAAATGAATAAAACAAAATTAAAGTTCATTGTATTAATCCTTTAGCTATCCCTGCGAAAGTCATTACATCATTGCGAAGAAAAAATGTAACATGAAGTAGGAATATTAAAATAAAGTTGTCAGACCAGTCAAAATCACTGGTGTGGTAGTTCTAGTGTTAAAAAACAAAGGTATCAATCAGTAGTTTCAATACATGTTTCCAACTTCTTACTTGACTGCAAATACGCTTATACTTGTTTAAAGCAATCGTGTCTCGCATAACACAACAATATATATCCTAATGTTTAGAATTTATCAATAAGTTTTGAACAATGTCTATAATACGAATTACAAACTTAGCATTAAGTTACCATTTGTACATAACCATTCAGTTGTGTACTTACATATATAAGTATTTTTGTAGCACACTTTTTTTTTTTATTATTAATTTAACGATAATCTAGATTACTTATTTTTGTATATTTTTGTACAAAATACGAAGCTCTTTGTAATGAACAATGTAGATACAAAAAAACTTAAATGTCTTCTAATTTCTTCTTTCTGTGCAATTTTCTATGATTAGGCTTATTGTTAGAGACTAAGGAACGTTCTGTATGAATCAAACGATAATGCAAATGCGGATTGAATGCATTGTATTCTTTATTTTCATCGAACAAGAATCCCCCATTCATCTTACATACACGAACTTGGTTTTTCTGCGTATAAATATATGATATAGTCGATCAATTGGTGATAACAAAAATTGTCTCACGACGATCCGTAATAAGGTACTTGCACGTTCTTTGGTATATTCATGTTTATACAGCGAACGGTACATAGAATAGCACTTTTTGATACAACGATACACGTGTCTGCCGTGTGCCTGCCAAGCAAAAGTTCTCTGTCGAGATGAAAATTTAAGACGGCGAAACTGATCGCTTGCAAAGCAGCTTTCATAATGTAAATTATACGTTCTTCGTTCCTTTTCTTGCAAAGAATACACACATATTCATATAAGCTTTATCGTATAGAAATTCCTCTCCTTATAGTTGCGTAGAATGAAAAATAGAAACGCACACACAAGCATGATATCGGTAATATTAAGATACCAAACGACCAACACAATACCTAGTCCACTTGATAACATCTGTATATATGGCTGTGTTGTTTGTAGTATTAAATGAAACACAGAGTGAAACATTTCAAAGCGATATTGTTTTTCCATTAAAAATCATTCATCATCATATCATGAAAATCATATCGGTGGTTTCTTTTTCTATTTCTATTTTGCGTCTCCTCCTTTTTTTTTTTTTTTTCTTTTTATTGCAACAATCAGTGTGCGCTGAACACAAATATACATGTGTGTGTTATATGTATCAATTATTCTTAGAATGTTCACTCGAATTCCTCTTTTTTTTTCTTTTTTTCTTTTTTCTTTTCTACATTTTTGTCGCTCGAAAATTACAACTATATATCGTATGAAAAATACATATATGTATATGTATAAACAGTGTATATAAACCATTACTAAATCTGATTCGCTACTAAGCAATGATAGAATTTTCTCGTGGCTAACAATCTCATTCCCAGTTTGTTGGTCCTAGAAATATATATAATTTGACACACATATATCAGCGTTTACTTCGTATATATAATAATATAGAGTAGGAGTGAATAAAAAAATTGCTATTGGTTTCCTCTGTGGATTCTTGATCACTTTAGCGTTCCATTCGCTTTCTCCTTTGCTATATCTCTCTGATTGAATTTCCGCTGTACGCACGTTACATTATTAAGTTCTATGTATATACTTAACTGTATAAAAAGAAGTAGTGTCAGCCTAAGGATTTGAAATTAATTACATTGTATAATAAATATATCGTCACTGCCATGAGCTCGCTAAGAAAAGAAACGTTGTATTGCCACTGGGGACCATGGCAGTGAGAGTGTGGCAGTGATCAATACACTCGACAATATATAGAACAGCTTAAACACAAGCTTAACAAGCTAAATACACCGTCGTCATACCATCTTACCGCGTACGGGGGAGAAAGAAAACGAATGAAAACAAATTATTAATGCACAGTCGTTATAATGGAATTTATAAATATAACCGACCATCAACATCGTGATGAGGTAAAGAAAATAAATCAAGATATCAATACATCAAGTTCGTCTAAAGAAAATCAAGAAAATAAATATTACAGAAAATTCATCGAACCATATTCTTTTGCCGATTCTCGTTTCCAGAAAATCTTAACTTTAATTACTAGTCCTCATTATTAGTCCTTGCATCTTGTGCTATTTCGTCGAATATCCGATCGATGGTTTCTTCNTTTTTTTTTTTTTTTCCTTTTTTTTTTTTTTTTTTTTTTTTTTTTTTTTTTTTTTGTTTTTTTATTGCGTTCATAATATCCTCTGCGCAACACCTAAATATCTCTGCATTTATCTATCACTCTATGTTATGACAATTCTATATAGAACGAGTCGCATACGATAAACATGCGTATGCATAGGACAGGTACAATTCTTCATGTACTGAACATTTAATACTTCGTTCAAGTTTTACGTCTTTATATCAAGCTGATGTTTCTCCTTCGTTTATAATCGCGCGTGTAACTTCAAATTGAACATTAATTCCACGAAATGGATAAAGAAATTTCGAATGATAAAAAAAAAAATGTTTGTACACTCGTATGAACTGATGAGCAAGTGAGGGGAAGGGGGGGGGGCTTGTATAATTTTGTACGTCAAAAAAGAGAGAAATTCACTTCTAAAACGTGCGGAGAAGTATCAACGTTTTATATAGACGAAAAACTCGTTTGTATAGTGAAGGCATTAGTGTAAATCACAATCATTTGTTCATCTTGTTGTTCAGTATTTCTTCTACAGCAGAACAAGTCTCTGAACTACGTTCTAAAAAAATTGACTAAATTATTGTTGCTTCATTGCTATGCTTTTCGTCGAACAACGGTACAAGATCGCCAGGCGAGAAATTGCAGAGAGAGAGAGAGAGAGAGAGAGAGAGAAGATTAACGTATAGAGAAACATATAGAGAAATGCTATAAAAATGCATCGTATATTCGTTCACAAGATACTCTAGACAGAATAGTACGTAACTGCGTTAATATATTATCAGTATATATAACCAGTATATATGTTCCCAGTTTTTTAAAGTTTCTCGAACACCTTTAAATATCGTTCTGCACCGTCCTCCTTTCTCTATTCTTTTCCTTTTTTTTGTGCAAATTTCATCGACAGCTTAGATATTTAGATTGCCATGAACAATACACCGTACGCGTTATTTGGCTCGTTAAGTACCATATTTCTCAAGTGCAACTAGCAACAAAGCTACAAGGAATTTCGCTCGACGCATACGTTGAGGAGGATCCGCAAGAAAGAGTTCACTGACGCTGCAGCTTACGTATCTGCTCCTCCAGCTCTTTCACGCGTAACTGACTATTTGCTAGCTGTCTGCGTACCAATCTTAGCTCGTCAGTCTGACGAGCGAATGCTAATCTCAGTTCCGCCTCGTTATTAGGAATGTCCACGTTCTCCAAGACCTTGTTATCGTTCAACGGCGTGGAAATGATATTCTTCTGCAAAACAAGTCAATCAGTCTAACCTGTGTGAAGCGGTGGACGCGTTTAAAGTTCAAAGTTTACACTTTACACCGGTTCTACCTGCAGCACAACGTTGCCGAATTTTTGTTGCAACTGTTGAAACTTGGTGCTCTGATTGCTAGACGTTTTCTGACTTTTCTCCGACATATCGTGGAACTCGATCGGCCTGTAATCCGGCACGGTCTCGGTAGACAGAAAGGCGAATTTCTTTTTATTATTCAAGTCGGTTGTCGGTGGAAGTTGCGGTGGCTTGTACACACGTGGCTTGTGCGTGGTAATGCTACCGCCTGTTAACATTTGACCGGTAAAGTAAAATCGGGTCAGACAAGAGGCAACGAGATAAGACGAGAAGTGAAAAAGTGGAGTCGTACCGGTTTTCAGAGAAATTAAGATCGGTGGACTGTTCATGCCGCTTATCCAGTCCCTGGCTGATAAAGCCGGACAAGTGCCTATCGTATCAGGATACAGATCCTCTTGGAATTGATCGCTCTAAAATGTGAAAGTTGCTGTTAATTATACCTTGTCAGGTTACATTCGTTTGCTGCAGTGTCCTGTACATACGTACCTTTCGAGGAACTATCATGGATATCGGCTCGCACATTCCTCGAGTCGCGTGCAATTTGTAAAATCGGAACACTTCGCAGATAGCTGTGTTAACGCCTCTCTTCGGCATTACGCCTAATCCCCTTTGGGGATTCCCAGAGATGAACTGACTGAGATAATGCATCCAGGGTGCTTCGTTTACTACCTCGTAGTATCGAATATTACCGTCACCCTGAAATTAAGAGGAAAGAACATAAAATATTCACTCTTAATATGCACATCTCTTGCTACAAGTACAGTTGAAATATGTTATGTATTTTCATGAATTATTATATTATTTTATTAGAGTTTTCCAGTAAATATGCAGTAGCAAATTTTATGCTGTGTTTCACCTTTCCCGCCAAGTACACCATATTAGTGTCATTGTCATAATATGGGAAAACTACTCCACTGGAAGAGTCAATAGTCTCGCATGTCAGCGGTACGTTCAAATCATGCTGACTCCAAATGGCATACTGTCTGTCAGAGTGACGACTAAAACCTGTCGTAAGAAGACGTCCAGAACTGCCAAGGAAAACGACTTTGCTGGCCTTTGTCCCAGCGTGGCAAATTCCTTCCTGTTGATGATCAATAGAATTACTCTTAGCTTTCTGAGTGAAATAATTTCGTGAAAATAATTGTCAAGAGACAAAGAAAAAAAGTGACGAGAGGATACATACAGAAACCACAATGCCAGATCTTGGTTCGAAAACTCTCAATTTCTTATCCTTGCACGTCGTTGCTAATAAGCTACCGTCACGATTCAACGATATGCTATAGATCACATCAGGATGCCTATCGATCACGTTGACGGCTTCTCCTTTATTTATGTCCCACACGATAACAAGATGATCGAAACCAGCGCTAAATAACACGTTCTCAGCAACCGGGTGCCATTCTATGTAGGCGACACGACGTTTATGACCTTGCAACTCCACCAACCACTCGGTCAAATTTCGCGACAATCCACCGTCAGGGATGTGCCACAGTTTTATCTGGAAGTTGGAATTAAAGCAGTAAGAAAAATATCGTAAGATATAGACTGCTTAATCCATTAAGAACCAAGCAATAATTTCATTCTATAATATATAACATTCTACATTGATTTTTATCATGAATACTTCAATGTTTTTATATATCATAAAATTATAGAATTTAAGTAGAGAATTAATCGTGGAACACTTTATAATATAATATAAATTGATATAAAATGTTATTGGTTATCCTTAATGAGATAAAAATGGAACACTTTATAATGTAATATAAATTGATACAAATATAAATTGATAAAAGTGGAACACTTTTAAATTTTATAGTGTATATATACTACTTTATAATGTAATATAAATTGATACAAAGTATCACTAGCCCTTAATGAGATAAAAATGGGACAATTTATAATGTAATATAAATTGATACAAAGTGTTACTGGCCCTTCATTCGAAATTTCCATAATTAATAATTATTTACAAGATTTACAAATGATCTCAATCAATTTTGAAAGAATCAAGGATAAAAGAAATGTAGATAAAACGGTAAACTTAAATTACCAAGTAGGCTTTACTCTATCTTTTGCGTCGTCTTTTGTAGATAAGACAGAAACAATAAGCTTGAAAGTAGAGCAAAATGTCAAGTCTTAACTTTAACAGAGCATTGTATCTTGTAGATATCAAATGATAGACCAGAAGATCGATGCCATACGGTCTATGATTCAGTCGTTTATGGTAGCAATTTGTCACAGCAGGTCATCCAGTTAATGGATGACGGGATTTCGTTTTCCGCTAGACTTGCTTCATAGAAAACTGAATTTTACAAGAAATATTATAATCGGAGAGCTCATGAGAATAAGATCAATTTTAAGTTCACTACTATTTCTAATAGTTAACGCTTTTTAGTTTAGTAATTTTTTAGTAAATGGCCATGCCGTGTTGCGAATTAAAATTCTTTCAAATTTTACATTTACAAACAG
>NIPQ01090643.1:0-16563 GCA_002806875.1 Lepidotrigona ventralis hoosana
TATCCGTTTTTTCTCCTCTTTTTCTTTTTTTTTTTTTTTATTTCACGTTTTCTCTCGTCTTTTTATTCACACGCGCACGCGTTCTTTTTCTTTATCTCACACATCACACCACACACACATACACACACACAGGTATATACTCTCATTCACAATCAGTGCTCTTCCCACTCTGCTAATCTCGATCGAAGCGTCTTCTATCGTTCTAACGCTAATTCAGCTTCGTCACCATCTCGATCTCTATCTCACGTTCTCTCGCAGTCTCTCTCCCCTTCACTCTCTTTCACAATCACACAGCTCTCGTTCTATATGTTACAGAATAATCGAATCGCGGCTCGTTGCGAAACTCCTCGAATCTCGACTCGCGTATCACACGGTGTCACGCGCGAATTGTGCTCTAGCGTGTCTAAGTTTAAAAAGAGTCGCATTTGCACGATCTGCCGTTCGAAAAGGCAGANCAAAAAAAAAAAAAAAAAAAAGAAGAAGACAACGTTCCGATTGGCCGTACGAGAACGTGCGGTCGACGGCCAATCGGCGAGCCAGCGAATTCCTCAGACGCTTTTCCTTCCTTCTTTCATGCTCATCAACGATCGAGCTTCTCATGGTACACCGTCGTCGGTGAAATAATATTAATAATAGTGATAATAATACTCGAAACCGAGACGGTGCGCCCGATCGCGTCCGTACAGCTTAACACGATTAGCTAATTGAAGTCGCTCGATAATTAGGAGATAGGTACCTCTAGGAACGCATGCACACGCGCACGCATTCTCAAGCAGTCTTTAGAAATCTATCTAGATATCTTTCGTCTCGTTCTTTTTCCCCCTCTTTTCCTTCGGAATACTTGACATAGATATTCCAAAGTCCATGCTTTCCTCCATAATTATTTCGTTTATTCTCGGCCGTGTTCTCCGCGAAACGTAAAAAGTCACGCTCAGCACTTCGACTGTCTCTGGGTACGTCTCGATTACATCTTCGACGTGGTATACATTCGCGCAGATACGTAGACGTTCTCTCGGCGGGAAGCACCGCGAGACTCGAACGCAACGACTTCGAAAAGAAGGTTCTAGAAACGATGGAACGAATACACGTTACGGTCGTCGTTTCATTGATATGTGTTTCCATCCTGACTCTTCGTCGATTGCCACTATCGCTACCTGCGAGATCAGTCTCTGTCCCGAGGGGCCGATCGGCAACGAGCGTTTCTCGTGGATTTGATCGAAGCTTCGAGCGGAAGTTTCATCCTCACCTGCACTCGATCGGCAAGCGAGTGAACTTTGTCCGCGCGACAGCGGTGGATTCCCGAAACTCGCGAAATTCGACGCGCGCACTCTCTTCTCCGTGTATACGAAGTCACGCGGGGTTGTCGTCAATTCGCGATTGGTATCACTTTGCGCGGTCGGTCGACTTAATCGGCTCGGCCGCGCGAGTCACACGAAACTGTGAGACGAAGAGTTTGTACGGGAGTCTGGCGGCTAGTTTCGCCCCATTTTCCACGCCGTTTTCCTCGTCTCTCTTGCTCTTCCCCTACGATCGATCGCGATCACTCGTTCTGGCTGCTCGCTGACACGCGCTCCGCCCCTCTTCTGCTCTCCTCCAGCCTCTTCTAGGTCGCACTCGTGAACAGAACGGAGTTCTTGTAGTAACCCGTTCGGGATTCTGAAACAGAAGGCGGCGGTCAAGAGTTCGGTGTCCTGGTGCGTGTCGTTCGAGAGAGGAATCACCTAGCCTGACAACGCATCTCGTCCTATCCCGTGATTCTATCCCGTCGTCGTTCGAGTACGCGCGGCTCGCTGGACGAAGCGACCGACCGATTCGAGAATAAGAGAGAAAACCGAGCGAATGATTCGATGATCGTTCAACTGGAAGCGGCGCCGCTCACTAATTATCCTTGCCTCCTGAGACGCAGATGAACGCGAAAGAGACGAGGCGCGGACATTCGGGAGTGAGAGAGGCCGAGAATGGTTCCTATTCGGCGCGTTCGTAAATACGAGACCGGTCGACTCATCGGCCCTCACGGCGCCTTTGTGATCGAGCCGCCACTTCGACTTTTTATCGAACTGTCGCTTGTGATTGAAAATCACCACGCACCGTTTTAATAGTCCACCGGATACGATTTACTCCGTTTCGTCGCTCCCGCGTTGACTTCCTCCCCATGATACTCGTAACGGGCTCTACGAAAAGAGGGTACGCGCGCGCATCTCGTCGCCCCTCCGACGCTCAACGATTCCCGAAATCGTTCGGCGACGCGGTTAATTTCGAAAAAGAGAAAACGATCGTTCCGCCGACGAGGAGTTGACTTCACGAAACGGCGGCCAATTAAGGGAACCACTCGTTAAGCGATTGCCAAGCCGTGCTGGACCTTGGTTCGCGGGGAGAAAAACGATTATTTACGTGCAGCGTCACGTCGGGGATCTTCGTCGGACCGAGAGAAACAGAGACGAATACCGTGAGGGAGATGGATAGATGGATAGATAGATGGATGGACGAACAGATAGAGAGAGAGAGAGAGGAAGGGAGAAAGAGGGAGGAGGGGGGGAGAAGGAAGAGAAAGACGAAGAAAGAGCGTTGAAATCACGCGGCATCGGTTAAACGGTTTTTGCAGCGGAGGCTGGAACTTTCGACAAGTTTCCGCGGAGCAAGAGGCGACGGCAAGTTTTGAATCCGGCGGCGTATGCCAGTGACGCCGCTGCAAGAAACACCCCCTCGAAACGCGACTGCCATCCCCGAGGACTTTCTAATTAAAGATCCGGAACTTTGTTACTTGTCGCAAGAAATTCCTGCTCGCTGATCCGGCCAAGAATCGAATTTTCCACGGCTTCATCCGTTTACGAAATTGTGGTTAGTCGCGATAGTCCCGCGTAACTTTTACCGGTCGGCCTTGGCGCCGACGTCTCTTGCACTAAATCACCGGTGTCCGTGTTTGCTCGAGATTCAGTGGCGTCGAAGCGTCACCGGTAAACCCACCTTGAAGAGGAGACTTCACTTGGTCCCTCTCGGCCGCCTGATGCTGCCGCGATTTTCTCTCCAGCTCGAGTTCTTGCACCAGCGATTCTGCGACAGGGAAGAAAACACAAAACATTCGTTGGTTATCTCTTTCACCGTGGATGTTGGACGAGGAAGGAGGGAATCGCGGGAGCGATTGAGCGTCTGACAAAGACTGTTCTGGAACTGTGTCCCGGAAGGGACAGCGGAACGGGACGGTCGAACGTCTTGGCGTCGATTTTGTCGAGGCGTGAACCGAAACGCGCCGCGAAGGATGAAACGGAGCGGTAATTAGTGGAAAACCAGCGAGCGCGAACTGCAAGAAAGGGGGACGGGAGAAGGGACGGGACAGGGATAACGGACGAAGGCAGGCGTGAAAAGGGCCGCAGGTTTGCTCACTGAATTCCGCAAGGATTAGGGTGAAAACTGGAAAATGTCCCTTTAATGATATCGCGCCGAATTAACCGCGGGCAGGCTCCTCGTTTCGGTCTACTTCGTTAAGCTCACGGAACGACGCGACGGTCTCACGATTACAGACCTACTCGAGGATCGAAAGAAGAAGGGTTGTCCCGCCCATGACCCTCTTCCTCGTGGAAAATTGAAAATTCATCGAGCCGACGGAAAGAAAATTCGAACGAAAGTGTAACGAAAACACGTTTCGATGAAACTGACGCAGAGAGATTCGCTCGTCCATTGAGAGGCTTAATCGCGAGAGAGGAAGAAGGGGAAGAGAGGAGAAGGCGCGAGTGAAATCGGCAAGCGTGAAATGGCGCCTCCTTGGGCAACGAGCAATGGTAAAATCGAATTGCGAGGCCATTAAATCCGAGTTAACCGGCGTGGCGCATGGACGAAGAGAGGAGAGAAGCCGGAGAACCGTGGCGACGTTACCCCGTAGCACGAGTCGCGCGGTCGCGCGGGACTAGAGATGTCGGGGCCGAGATTCCATTATGCTTCGTGCAACAATAGCTGAGGGCTGTTTCGTGGTACGTGGGTGTGAATTCGTGCGTTCGACGGGACTGCCGAGCCGAGCCGCGAGTGTTTGCGTTTCACTGATCCAAATTACCTCTGGCGCCCTTATCCGCGCGCGGGGTGTTTCTCGTCCCTTTGATATCCAAATGACAATTTAACTGCTCAAGATACTGCCGCGTTGCCGGTGATTGCGAAGGGTGTCGCGCGCGTCGTGCGTGCGCCTCACTGCGCGAGTCAACGAAGAACGACACCGTAGGCCAGAGGGATAAGTTCATTGTTCGACAGAGTTCTTCTCGCCTCGAGGAGAGAAGAGAGGATTGCTTCGAACGAAAAACAAAGTTGATTCGATCGAGACAGATCGTAACTGCGAGACGCATCGGCGCACTTGGAGCCTCACGTACGTCCGTGGATATCAGGCGACTAATAGTTTTGCTACCGTGTTACACACCCTGACAAATCGCGGGAACAATGAAAACAATTTCAGGCCGTACCGAACGAGCCGGCTGCCCCTCTTTCTCGGTTCTAAACGGTTGGTATTGTGCCCTCGTCCCGGCAGCCGATTTTTTCGGCTGTCGACCGCGGCGGAAAGGGCCCCCGAGCGAGATCGCTGAAAGAAGAACCTCTCGAACTGTATCCGGTATGACTGTGCGTTTATCCGTACGTAATTAACTGGCGCACAATGCATCGCGCGAGAAGGCCAACTCGTCTCTCTCTCTCTCTCTCTCTCTCTCTCTCTGTTTCGAGGGAGAGGAATCGAAGAAAATAAGTGGAAGGCGGCAGCGATGCGGTGGCTCGGCAAGTGAAGAAAAAAAAAAGAATACGCGGTATACATATATATATATATATATATATATATATATATATATATCTGTATACATATATATATAGATATATATGTTCGTCCGCTCCTCGAAAAATCGAGATAGCGCACGGTATCGGGCAGCGTGGCAACATCGTCGTTGGAAACACACCGGTGCCTGGGGATCGATCGGTTTTTTACTTGGAGAACATTCGAAATTCCACATCCACGCGTCTTTCAATCCGAGATTCGTTCTTTTGATCATGGCTCGCTGGCCCATTGGAATCGATCAACCGTCACACTCTTCTCTTTCTAGATAATTTTGGTTTTACATCGGGCTCGCACGAAGAAACGTTTAATCGCGCAACAAACTTCGGCGGAGTGTCTCGGCTGGGAGTGGGCAAATGTATCCGTAGAGGCATCGAGGAATCCCGAGTTATTACACCGGCGTGTAATAAGTAATTTCCGAGGCGGTGAAGGCTTCGTGACCTCGTGCGCTGAAAAACAAACGTCGTAGCGGGTTCGACGATCCTCTCGCGCGAGCATCCAACGAAGCGACTTCGAGACGTCGGAGGATCGTGTCCCGGCCGCGGTAATTGCTCGACTGCTTTCAATCCCTCTCTCTCTCTCTCTCTCTCTCTCTCTTGCGAAAGGATCGAGTCGAGGGTTAGCAAAGTAGAGGAGAAAAAGAGCAGTGCTGTACGAAGGGAGTAGGAGTAGGAAGAGGAGGACTGGGAAGGACGAAAAGATGAAGGCGGTGGCGCGGCGGGACGGCCAGGGGGATGATTTCGTGTAGCGCCGCGTTTTTAATGCTCTGATCTTTATGTAAAACAGAACACGGACGGCGAACGAGGGCGAAACAGGGATGCAGGGACGAGAGTCCTGAGATGAGGGAGGGGTGGGAGGGGGCGAGGAGATCCCGGGGACGGAGGATGCAGGGAGATAGGCGCTCGAGCATCAAGCCGACCGTGAAATTGTATGAATCAAGGAGGTGCATGGAGAAGCGCAGAGACACAAAAAGCGGCGATACAAGTGGAACAAAAAGCGAAGATGCGAGAACGAAGAGGAATGTTGCTCGCGTCTGCTTCGATTTCCAATGGAAACGCCACTTCCCTGACGCTTTCCCGAACGGACGGTGACCTCCGTTCGCCTCCTGTCTCGACGAATCTCTCGCACGGCTTGGCGACAGAAACGAATTTAATCTGCCACCGCTCGCGATTCCCAATGAGGAGTTGCGCTCCTTCCGCTCGTTCGTAAGGGAGTTCGTAAGGGACCGTTTCTCAACGATGAATTCGGGCGTGGAGTCGAACGAGGTCGAGAAGAAGAAAGAGGGGAAGAGAAAAATGTAGCCGAAGTAAATCGCGTCTCGTAATCGTCACGCGGAAAGGAAGAAGAGAGACGGACGTTATTCTTGACAGCAGCCACTAACACCTAGTTACCCTCGCGCGAACTACCGCCGAGGCGTACACACAAGCGGTGCTTCGTCCCCCTTCCAGTTTACCCTCCCGATTTCTCCAGTCCTGGCTTGTTCGCCGGAAAACCACGTCGTGTCTTGTGGATATATTCGCGGCGAGGGACGCTTTCAAGCCCCCTACCATTTTCAGGCTTCCCGTGTCGACGCGTTAGCTTCCTTTCGCTTCTATATTGCTCGTATACACGCGTCACGGTTTATCACTCTCGCGGGGTTATTGTCTTTCGTCTAATGGTACACGCACGTGCGCGCCGCGTACAGGTGTGTAGACAGGATCGTAGACTAGCTGCCAGACTGCACGGACGCGCGCACCAGCAACACTATAGGAGGATATTTCATCCTGACGTTTTCCCGCTGGAATCAGGCCGTGTGTCGCGTATACTATATTTTTCCATGGAATGCTCTCGCCTCCTCTCTCGTCCACCTCTTTCTCTCCCCTCCCCCTCTATATATTCGCGAAGAAACGAGATGCTCACTCGATACGTCGACGAACTTACAACCTACAAGCAGTCGCGGTACATTGTATCGTTTCTCGGTTCGTTCCGGTTTCACGATCCGGAGTTTCTTTGGCATAATAGGTTCGTTGCAGATACTCGTGCACGCATATTCCACAGTGGACCGGCGCAGCGCAGTGTAAACGGGCACGCTTCCAATCGGAGCGTTTAACCAGAATGTTTCCAATCTCGATTACAAACGAACGATTACAAAGTTGATCATAGACGACGCAACACTGCTGCATCGAGGACACGGGAAGACGGTGATGAAGCAAACAGGGAACGAAATAAACGACAGAGGACTAAGACGGTAAAAAAAGACGCGAAGATGAAACGCGACGTATACAGTTTGTCGCGAGTAAGCGGTCGACACGCAAGATAGGGGAAGATAACATTATGGTTGCTGTGAAATTATTGCATATAGTCTAAATATTAAAGCGTGGCAGAGTGCTCGGTCGGACTCGTCGGATGGTGGATGATGGACGCGAAGGTATCGTCGTGTGTGCTTGTGCGCGTACACGTACGTATTCGAGGGGGTGGGGGAGCGCGAGAGATAAAGGAGAAAGAAGTAGGAAGACAAGAGACAAAGCGAGCAGAATAGAGAGAATGCGCAAGAGAGAGAGGTGAAGTAGACGCACAGAACAAAAGGGGATGAGAGAGAAAGATAGAGGGTTTAAAGGAAATGAAGGGAGCGCGAGCAAAGGAAGAAAGGAGAAGGAGGACAGGTAACGCCACCGAGAGCCACGGTGGCCGCCGGGGAAATTACAGCTCCTTCCTTACTTGCCAGAGATGTGCATAAACTCTGCATTACACTCAGTGGCGCTCATACGCGTACTTCGCTACTGCGAGCTCGTTCGCGAATGCCTGCCGGACAGGCAAAGATCGGCCGTTTCAAGTCTATTAAACGCTACCGCGATTCGCNGGGCCCCCCCCCCCCCCGCTTCCACAGATCACATCCCTATATTCTTCAAGCTTGTTTTTACACCATCTATCGTTTAAAGGCGAAGATGCAACGTCGAGATTCTAAAACGATCCACGTATCGATGCTAGCAATTATCATTCCTTTTTATCTGTTTAAAATTCAAAATATAGTCGATCTTCTTCTCAAGTACGTACGACGTGGCTCATTTGCCGAGTAATTTCTCGCCGCGCTTCCCGCGCTCTGAGGAGAATGAGAGGCGCTGTTCGTATAGAATGCATGACTCGAAGACATGACGGCCCCGAAGTCCCCTCAGTGGCGTAAGTACCCACCTTAGACGGCGACGTTACGTCGACCTACACTCCTCCTTGTTGCTCGACCCGATGGGCCCACCCCCGCTACCCCATCTAAATCTCCGTTGTTTATTGCAAATGGATTCCGCATCATGATGCCCGGGTGGCTGCGGGACCCTATTCAAATACCTTGTGTTTCCTCGTCGGAACCGACTCTGGCCTCCGTCCCCCTTCCCTCGTTCTCTGCCCCCGTCCCTCATACTCGACTCGCCCACCCTTACCGCGCGTACGGGGTTGTTATTGCCCCCGGCGTGATTGTTCCATCTCTCTCTCTCTCTCTCCCTCCCTCTCGAAGATCTTTCGAATAATTTACTTTGCGCGATAGCGATGTGACGCACGTCTCTTTGCCTTTCGTTGCTCTCTCTCCTTCTCTCTTTCCTTCCCACGATATTCGTTGCCTGTCCCCCACCTCTCCTCTCGCCGAGGAGCCGAAATTTCCTCTTTTTTGTTTGGGTAATCGAGGATCGAAGTCACCCGGCCGGAAGATCAGAAAAATTGAGTGGATCCTAATACGGGAACGCGATTATCCGAATTAGCGGCTTGCCACGGGTCCTCGCCCTCTTTTCATCGCGGTCGCGCCGCTCCCTCTTCTCCTAGCTACGAGAAGGGTGCCCGCGAGGCTCGCCGCTTTTCTTAAATTTCGCTCGATACCCATTGTTAGTCAGCCGGCTTATTTTCTCTCGTCTGTCTGTGTGCGCCGGTTGACTCGATCGAAGGAGCCAGAAAGTTACCTATCGTACCCCCCAGCGTTTCGACGTTGTACCTCTCGAGAGTTGGAGATAGTTAGTCACGGGATGATGCAGCAAACTGACCTTGATAATTCTGCCAGAAGGCGGATGCTTGACTGCCGATCAGGTCCAAACCGTATCCCCATGCCGGTTTTTCGGGGGTGGAGGGTTGTTGGGAGGGACGCGGCACCTGGGCCTCCCTGTATTGTTGGGCTTGTTGCTGTTGCTGAAGGGGTTGCTGGGACGACTGTTGTTGCGATGGTTGTTGCTGCGACTGCGAGTGTACCGGACTAGCTTCCGGCGGCTCTGAACTCGTGCGGGCCTCTACCGTCACATTTTCTAAACGAGACAGAAAAGCAAAATCGACTTCATCGAGTGTAGCGACACTTCGGTCAACACTTCCACGGTAGCAGTTCGTTTTGTTGCAAGAGCAACTAACGACCCCTCGAACAACCGTCTCGAAGCTGCGAATTCGCGTGCTCCGTTTCATTCGAAATTAGTATCGCTACTCTCTGCTTCTGACAGGGTTAATCAGCGGCGGCAACGGGAGCAGCAACGTTGTTGCGACGCGA
Organism: Lepidotrigona ventralis hoosana; assembly: GCA_002806875.1. Classification (NCBI taxonomy): domain Eukaryota; kingdom Metazoa; phylum Arthropoda; class Insecta; order Hymenoptera; family Apidae; genus Lepidotrigona; species Lepidotrigona ventralis. Next base: position 9,288 of record NIPQ01090643.1, read on the forward strand.
GCCGGATTCCTGGCCCACGTTGTATATCGGAATAAGAGATTTCACTTAAAGGGTTTCAAGCTCGCGCACGAGTTTTGCTAGTGACAGGAAGAGGGGTGCCGCCGCGGTGCGCTTCTCGCTGCCTCCGAACCCCTGCCGTCGAAGAACGTCGTTTATCGTTTAGCCGGAGAATCGAGAAAGAGACGACGAACGTTGGGATGGTTGTGTTTGAAACCGGAAGGGATACGGATCTTTCCGTCTTCGGGGGATAAGTAAGGAATCGTATTCTGCCGGGTGTCAGGCTGTTTGCTCTGCTTCGGTGAATTAATTAATGTACTCCGAGATCACCGGTAGCCCGAGGGCATTGCGAGAGAGATCGTTCTGAAACAGTTGGTTAGAACTTGATGAAAACTCTTTTCTCTCTACTGTGGCTCTCTGTCTGTCTGTCTGTCTGTCTCTTTCTCTCTTATTATTCTCCGACATCACGATAATCCTTGTACAAGCACCCGCGCACAGTCGCCTCTTTTCCCGCTTTATTTCTGTTCGCAGCTTATACTTACCGGTGATCGCTCTGACCTGCTCGGGGGAAGCCCCCGTTGCTTTCAATGCTTCTTCGAGCTGCGTGCGCCTCTTGATCTCCAGGTCCAGCTGCTCCTGCAAACGTTTCCTTGCTCTTCGTTCTTTCTTTAATCGCTTCTGATACATTACTGCAAACAGAAACATTGAAAATTCTTAGTCGGTGCTATCGATAATTCCTGCCGGGGATGTCGCGTGCGGCTCTCGAACGATTTCGACGGACACCTGTCAAAACGACTTAACGGGACGGGTAGGCAGTGTTTTCGGTTCCCCAGGTGGCGGAACCCTGGCGCGGTCAAAGTCCAACGAAATTATCTCGGTGTATCATTGTACCGCGGGGGGTTTTACAGTCAGCGCAGGGGGCCTCAGACCTCGAACACGTGTCTAAGCGGGGGTCTGATCGTCTCGTTGGCTACCGTGCGCGTCTGTCGACGATGTCTACTCGAGGATCGACGTCGATCGATCGCTCGATCTAGTTATCGATCCATCTACGAATTTGTTGCCCGGTTAAACCGGTTCCCACTTTCGATCGCGCTGCACACCATTTGCAAATGGGAACAATTTTTTCTCGCGACTACCTCGCAGCTGTCAGCCTGACCGCGTCCGTTAATTACTCTATCTCGATAGATCGTAGACTTCTGGTTGTTCGACCGTATCGCGTATTACGCTTTACAGCAACTCGCCGCACCCATCAGATCCGCGATCACTTTCTTCGACCGGTGAGACAATTTCGAGTCCGATTTTCCCGACTGTAGAATCCTGACGATAGCGGAGACCCGCAGGAAGAGCAATTATTCGACATGGTCAAACGCGTTTTCGTAGACAGGCCGATTAAGCGATCCTTCGGACCTTTCGGGTCGGCGCGTTTGAATCGTCGCTCCTCCTCTTGTCCGCTTTAATTATTTTCCATTATTGCGAACCGCCGCGTCCGGCCATTGTGTCTTGCTCGGGATCACCCGCTCCCGGCGCTTTCAGGCCCCGATTTCTCGCGAACCTGGCCTTTGTTGTCGGTGCCTCGATCGTCACGATCCTCGTTGCAATCGTTGCGATCGACGGCGTTGCCGGTTCTACGATGGCCGGATTTCGCGGAACGCGGGGAAACGGCGCGAGCTCCCTTTCCTCGGACCTACCCTGTGTTTAACGTGGAAGTCGGTAGTTAGCGTCCAATTAGTCTCGTCACCGGAGAAACGAGCCGGAGTCGGCCACAGACGCACAAGTGCATCGTCATTTTCGTCCGATCCGCGCCGAAACATGCTATTAAACAAAGAGGCGTCGAGGAAACTGTGTAAAAGATAGTTTACACACCGTCGTTTGTATCGTTTGTCTCTCACGGCGCCACCCGTGGCACAGCCAGGATGACGCGTCTGGAATTAGGAAGCTGCGAACCGTTGACGTCAAGAGCGTTCGCAAACGAGGAAAAAGTTCTCGAGCTCGCGATCGGACTTTGGTTCATCAAATGGATATTTTTCATCACGCGATCGGCAGACGGATATCGGTTGAGCGTCACTGATACGTGATTGATTCCCGGCAGACAAGGCGCAGACAACCCCTTTGCCCCCTCTATCTGGTCACGATGCCGATATACCTGTGTTCCCTTTCCCCGCGCGCACACCTTTGTCTTTCTTCGTTGCGATCTTGCTCTCGCCTCGACTTTCGAGGAACGCGGCGGCGTTCATCTCCCTCCCGCCCTTTCTCATCCATCTTCCTTCGACACTCATTCTCGCGTGCTCCGTTTCTTCGTCTCGCCAAAGTCCCCCATCCAGATGCTGTCTTCTCTTCGCTGTCGAATAGGTGTGCAACGACAGGAGGGTAAGGAGAAAGCTCGCGCGAGGGTGCCTGGAGAAGGAAGAAATGGTGGAGGAGGAGGTGTGGAAGGAGGGGGTTGGCGAGGGCGAGGAGGGACGCGAAGCAAAGTACGCCGGTGGCGGGTGGGTGGGGTGGGACAAGGTGGGAAGGGGGACAGACTTCTCTTCGGTGGTAGGAGCGGCCTGTAGGGTACGAGGGAGAAGCGGGGGGCGCAGCATTATGATGCAAAGATGGCGCGGCTGCGGCACCCTAGAATTAGCTCGAGCACTCGCCATTGGCCGTTCGGCAAACCACTCCTTCGGTAACAACCGACTGCATACGTTGCATACTAAGGATACACGCGAGCCTGGCAAAGAATTGCCCCGAACCGGAGCAGCCACGGCTCGATTTCCACCTACGATTCCGAAAGCCGCCCGAGTTTTTCTCCTCGCGGCTTTTAGGTCCTCACGCGTCCTATCGTTCCACGATTGTGAGCCAGAAACGCGACAACGAGGGATTCGTTGCTTCTTTTTCCTCCGAAAGCGATCTGTCCACGTTCATCGAACAATTTCGTCGTCGCTTCGCGCGGTACCGATCGCTCGGGGACAATAGTTTCTCGGTAGCGGTAGTGGATAGCCATCCTGCGAATTGTTTCTCCGACGATGTCCCTCCTTGGTCCGAGCGTAACAGCCGTGTAACAGCTCGGCAAAGAATCGGGAATCGAGAATTCATCCTTCGTTGTCCTTCCTCTTGGCATTTTCGTTTCTCAAGGGCAGAGAAGTCAGCAATCGTCTGCCTTTTTTCCCTCGCTCGATTAATATCGATCATAAAAAATGTTACACTTTCATGAAACTGCGCGAACTACTGACAAGCGACATCGTGGATCACGCGTCCGAGGAAAAGAAATCCGCGGTCATTACAAACTTAGAGCCGAGAGTGGAGTATAGCTGTTCGACCCATGCCGTGACGCGGTGGTCAAATATCGACCGAACACTGAGAAATCGTTCGAGAAGTTGGCGAAGGATTATTAGTCGTCAAGTTGATTCAAGGGAAGTGGGAGGAGAGGAGAGACACGGGTTGCGCGATCGGGTCAAAGGGTATCCTAAGCAAAGAGAGAATGCTCAATTAGATGGATGCGCTCGAGAAGAAAAAAAGAGGGAAAAGAAAGAAAAGAAACGAAACGTTTCTATCTTTCTCTTTTCCTCTCTCTAGACACGTCAAAATACATCAGCTACCGCTGTGCGTTCGATCAGAAATTCTGCGGCCGCTGTCCGCGCGGACTACCCACGTCGAAGACTCGCGAACTATACCGACGCGTCCGCCTACGTTCAACGCTGGTCCGAGATCTCGTGGGCCGATATCGATCTCGTTGCTGTCACGATCCGAATCGAGTCCAGATCTCGAGATGAAAATGAACGCGGAAATCGCGCGTTTCCAACGAAAAGAGTGCGAGGAGCACTTCCAACCAGAGGTTTCGCGTCGGAGTATCGCTTCGGGCTGTTTCAAAGTCGTCGCCTATCTCCCAGAATTAGCGGCCGGTCGCGTAAACAATCAGGGGAAACGCGACGGGGTAAATCCAATAGGGAAACCCGCAGAAACTAATATACAGGCCTGGTCGTCTTACCCGGCTCGTGTTTAATACACGTTCTCTTGCCGGAACGAGAGAACAGTCCCTCCGGGAATAGCAATATGATTTACATTTTGAGGTTATATTGACCATTCCCGGCACCTGCAGCACTCGCTCCTTTCTAGCCCGCGGCCGTCGTCGTCGATGACCGGAATCTGCTTAGGAAAAATCGTTAATATCTCGCTCCTACAATTCCTCGTTTCTTCTATCCGTTCCTTCTTTCGATTCACGATTTTTCCATACTCTCCTCCGAGTATTGTGCCGTCTTTTCGCAAAAATTCAATCGATCGGTAGTTCGAGAAGTTCCAACGTAAGGTCGAACATTGAACGAGATCTGTTCGAAAGGGATAACCAAAGAGAGAATGGAGGAGGGAGGGGGGAGGTGCGAGTCCAAGATTAGGGTCGTGGAAGCTGGCTGCGTACACTTAATGCGTAATTACGATTCATGAAGGCGGATGAACTGCGGCGTCTGGACGAGCGCGCGTAATCTTGCCCGAATACGTCCTCAAGGGCCGTTAGACGGTGTTTAAAGGGGTTCTTACGCACCTACTCGAGACGCGGGAGCAGCTCGGTCTCCTCCGACGGACAGCATCTGTGCTCTACGGCTCTCTCGATATCCATACAAAAGCCGTCTGCTGAATAACATTAGGCCCGAGCCACGCCGTTCGCCGCGGACGATTATAGTCCAACGAACGTCGATAGTAGTTAGACCGTGTATCCTGTGCGAATGCTAATTTCGAACGGCTCGAACCGATGCTCGGCCGAGCCCGTTCTTCGGGTTAATCGACGAAACCGCGAACCGATGTCTTCCGGTTCTTTGCTCTCCTCTCTCAACGCTCGTTTCTTTCCCCGGCACACGCACGTTGTACATACACGCGCGCGCGCTTTTACGAGGGGAGAGGTGTTTTTTGTCGCCTCTGGAGAATCGATTTTTCGGCACGGCGACTTGGACAGATCCACCGTGACAATCGTACCTTCTCGCCCTGCTTCCCCTTACGCGACCGCGAGGGTCGTTTCTCGTTCAAATATCAATTTTGCGGCGACAACTTTTCGCCCACCCTACTCTCCACTCCGTGACCCATATGGAAATGGAGATCGGTCATCGGAATCCAGTTTGCCGGTGGAAACATCCCGGGAGGGTCAACCGTGTTCCGCTGCTTTACCGCTTCGAGGGGTAGTCACCCTTGGACGACCGGCTTCCTCCGTGCCACGGAACGTCGTAAAGTCGAAAGCTTTTCGCTTTTACGTATTATTCTTTTATCGGATATCGGGATAGCTGGTATCCGGCGGCGAGATATACCAGGGAAAATCCTCTTTCGTACTCTCGCCCCTTTCGGTTCCACGGCCTGCGAAATATGACCGTTCCCCTATTCTCGAGAAGCGTCTGTTTCGTCTCGCCGCTTGTTTCCACAGGACAAACTAATTTATCCCATTAACATCCGCTGCGTGCGCTTCGTCGAGCTCCGCGGTTCTGTTTACCGGGCGGGCGAGTAAAGTTTTAGATTCGCGATGAAGGAGAGAACTCGAGACGCCTAGACCAGCGGAACACGTTGACGAAAACGAAACACGCGCCGCGAGGCGAACGGTCGTGCTCTGAACTTCTTCGGGACAAGAGGCGAAGGAAGCTGGCACGAACGCGAGAACAAATATGGAACTTCCTCCCATACTTCTGTCCTTCTTTCTTACGTTTTATTTCTCGTCTCGTGTGAGCGTTCGGCGTGTGGTCCGACGTGTGGAAGCGTGCCGAAGGAAACGAAAGCTGTGACCAGCCAGGCGGTTGAATTACGCTATACGAAAATGTTTACGCTAGCCGGGTAAGCGCGGGTCATTCGAAACCGACCGATCTGGTTACTCGGTCCAGCCCGCGGAAACGTAATAGCCGTAGTAGCGTTTTGCTCGACTTCTCTGCCTTCAGCTCCAATCCTCTCCGTAAGATCGTGGCGAGAGTTCGAAGAAAACCGAGCGTGTAGCCTGTGTGCTTGTCCCTGACGAATCGATCGATGCGAAAACGATGAAAAAGATGCGAATTTGAAGAAGGAAGGGAAACAGCGGATCCAGTCCGGTGGATCGGAAAGGGGAGGATCGCGTCGCGTCGTTGGTAACGCGTCTATTCCCGGATAATTGTTTTAAAGGTAGTAATCGCTGTCAGGTTACGACCGGCATACATTAATTTAGCCCGATTTATATTATATTATCGGTAAGTATGATCGTCGATGGAGCGGGATGATGGGGCTGCGCCGTGATAACGCATTTCGCGCGCACGTTCGTCGGTTAACGGGAGCCGATTGACCTCGAAGCTCGTTATGTCCAAGGACTAGCAATTACGCGCCGACCAGGCCCGGTATCGGATAAGAAAGACAGAAGGGAAGCCACCGGAGAAAGGCGAAAAGATAAAAAAAAAGAGAAAAAAAAGAAAAAAAAAGTAATACGATCGACACGAGTTTCTCGAGTCGAATGGGACGCGGGGGGATCCGTATCTGCGAGTCGTTTCTTTATCGGTGCCGAGCAGCGGCAGTTTTCGGGAACTCCGACGCTATGGGACGCGTGTTTTATTACCCGAAAACCGACAGATATCAGGATTATGTGTTCCATCGGCGTCGACATAGCTCGTGTATACCATCCGTTCGACGCGATACGCCGCGATGATTCGAGGGTACGAAAGAAAGAACCGCAGAACATTCTCTTCTGCTCGAACGAGCCTCGAGACGCGAATTCGCTAGTGGTTTTTTTCCTTGAAACTCGGGGAAATAGTCTCGATTTCGTTGCTCGGAAAATAGGTCGAATGAGAGAAGAGAGAGAAGAGTCGGAGAAGAAAATGGAAAACAGGGGAGGCGATTCGAACGAAACGAATCATGTTAAATATAATGCGAGCGAATGCCGATGGCAAAGGCGGTGGTGGCGATGTGGAGTTCGAAAAATGTTAGCTAGATGGTTATCGTGGTAATCGCGGCCTGAACCGATAAAATAAGACCAGAGCCTTTCTAATGCCGGGTTATTTTTTTAAATGGCCCGATCGGTCTTCTTCACCTGTGTGCGCCTCCTCGCTGTTCGCTGGGCCAACTCTCTCTCTCTCTCTTTCTCTCTCTCAGGGTGAAACTATTTCGACCTTTTTCACACGTAGACCCTGGATCGAACCGGGTAATTTGGATTCGCAGTCGCGTAAGCGCCACCCTTGCCCCGTTCGATATTATTCCCCCCTCGATAAACCTCGTATCACGCAGCAAAGGAACCGGTGTTTCCAGCTCGGTACCATCTGGAATACTATGTAGAAGAATTTCGTTAAATATTCATACGGCGAAGAAAGTTGCG
>NIPQ01090643.1:16632-67738 GCA_002806875.1 Lepidotrigona ventralis hoosana
CTTTTTTTTTTTTTTTTTTTTCGTCTCCCCTGTCGATACGCGATCCACAGATTACTGGATGACGTTTCATTTTTTCCCGAATATCCAAAACACCAAACCGAGGGAGTGGCATCGAGTTCCCGCAGCGGCACCATCGCCAGAACTGTTTTAGCTTATCGCGTTTAATGTCATACTTCAGCGGCACGAGGAACCGGGGTACATCCCCTGGGAAACATTCGCCAGCTTAATGGCGATTTTTTGTCGTTGTACGACCGTTTTCACTTCATGACCGTTTGCCACGCGGACCATGCCGGACGTGTCAGCACAGCGGTTTTTCCCATTGATTTCTTCTCGATAGAGATTCAAGTCGAATGATCATGAAGGTGTCGCGTACGGTTTCTCTCTTTTTCTTACTTTTTTATCGGTAGGATAAATCATCCTAATAAGGGACACAAAGTGAAAGGAAGCTTTCCTCCAGGAGATGAAGGAAGAAAATCGAATGATCATGAAGGTGTCGCGTACGGTTTCTCTCTTTTTCTTACTTTTTTATCGGTAGGATAAATCATCCTAATAAGGGACACAAAGTGAAAGGAAGCTTTCCTCCAGGAGATGAAGGAAGAAAAAAAAAACAACCACCAACCTCCTTCTCTGCGACAGTGTACGAATTAAATTCTTAAAGTCCCCTCCCGTGCATGTCGCATTCCGCGAGTCCCCGAGACATCTAGAATCGAGTTACCTCTAGGCTGCTTCCGTCTCCGTCGCGTTCCTCTCTCGAGGGAACCGATATTAATTCCCATAAATTTCCTTTCAAACGTGCACCGNCCGTGCATGTCGCATTCCGCGAGTCCCCGAGACATCTAGAATCGAGTTACCTCTAGGCTGCTTCCGTCTCCGTCGCGTTCCTCTCTCGAGGGAACCGATATTAATTCCCATAAATTTCCTTTCAAACGTGCACCGAGATACTCCCGCGGCCGCCCCCTCCCCCGCACCCTAACCTCGTCCCTCCGAAAGCAAAGGACTGTTTGCTTTTTAATCCGAGTATGCAAAGAACGTTATTCTTCTTTTTCGTCGACAAAACGACGTACGGGGAAAGACGCGGGTGGGGAGGAGAGAGAGGGTGCGACACGGTCGAGGCAGCTTACCGAGCTTCTTGCAATATTTAACGACGCGATGAAAGCTGGCGAAATCCGAAAGGAACGTATCGTTTTGCTCGGCCTTTTGAAAAATCAGCTCGTTTCGCCTATCGGAACGGTCGCTTTGCTCGCAAAGTGGCGCCCGAGTTGACGGTAATAGTCGGATTGCGAATGCATGGGACTGGGTAGGTTACGCTTACGATAGTATCTCGCAGTATCTGCGTACTAAGGATTCGAGGTTTCCAAGAATCTGACTCGAAAGTCTCCTTGAAATTTGATCGTAATTACGATCTACTCGAGAGAAGAATTTGTTCCAATAGAACACAATTGTGAGCAACGAGACCAAAAGCTACGGATCGGGGATCGAGAGATTCTCTCTCTCTCTCTCTCTCTCTGTCGCGCGTGTTGGTAACTGGAGGCAAGTAGACCGCGGTGGTCACCGCGATCTTCCTCTCGATCGAGAAGCTTGTTTTTGCCCGCGTGAACGTGGTGAACCACGGGGGAGACTGGTGGTTCCGAGTTATATCGTAGAAAGCCGGGATACACAGCACGCGGAAAACGAGATCCATTCGAGTTGTTCTTTGAGGCGGCGTTCGCAAAGGGAATGTTTGCGGCGTTCTCGCCGGAATGGAAAAAGGAGAGAAAGCCGGGGCACAGATTGAGTGGCGCGCGCGAGCGAAAAGAGAAAAGAGAGGGCAAGGAACGTCGCAGAAGTACCTACCGGAAGGGTGGATGCGTTTCAATCGGAGACCACAGCCCGGCGGTTGCTTTTCTTTTCTTTTCCTTTCGTTTCAGTTTCAGTTTCGTTCAAGTGGCACTTCTCTCCGCCGCAAAACCCGACCGACCGACTCTCGGCCGTGTTTATACAATGTAATGGCTTGTGCCAGCATTGTGCCAGCGCTGGCAAGCCACTCGTCGTGCACGCTGCCGCTTCGCGATTCCCTTTCGGCATTCGTTTGGCACTTTATCACGCCCCTAGATTGCCGCATTAAACATCCAGCAAAGGGAATCCCGACCCTAGCCGCGTGCGCCACCGCCTCCGTCGCTCGTCACCCACGCCGCGCGTTCCTCTACGCCAGCCGTTCCAGTGAAGTAATCGTTTCGGTTCGTCGCGATCACCTCTTTCTTCCCCAAAATACGGAAAATATCGAATACCTATCTCCTCGGGCTTTGGATTCGAGCTGGTCTCTTCTTTTTCGCTTTGTTCACCTTCTCGTGGCTACGTGTTTTCGCCGCAGCGTTCAACTGGCTCCGTATCCGGCGTCTTTGTCGATCGATGACGCGTTTAGTAACTCAAGAGGGCAAAAGGGAAAAGGGACGAGAAGTAGGAGACTCTATGGAATTATGGCAGGTGGAAGACGGCCGACCTCCCTGGGCGGCGATCGTCGTCTCCAATCTACCAGCAGATATACGGTGTCGCGTTACACGCGTGGCTAACGCTATCGACCAAGAAAGGGCCCGGCTTCGCGTGTGTACACGCCCGTACCCGCGCCGGAACGACCGCGTTCCATCGTACGGGATATAGAATTGCCACAGCCGGGTACATTGTTTACGCGGTTCGTTTCTATGTCCCAAGGACCAAATTTTCGTTCCTTCTCTCTCTTTCTCTCTCTCTCCCTCTCGATTAAAGGATTCGAATAAATGATTCCTCGAAAACCTAGATCGAGACGCGATCGACTCGATTCTCTCGAAGGAAACGCAGCCACGGTTCGAGGAAGTGAGTTCGAGAAAGCTGGAACAAACGTTGACGAAGCGATCGGTCACGTAATACGTCCGAAGCACCGCGAACGCTCCGAGCCGGATATGACTAGGACCGAACGATTATGCGCGGACTAACATAATCGTGGACGGTATGGGAACGATCGCCGATGAATAAGTCCGGGCCCCGCATTTCTCGAAGGATATCGAGAACAGGGGCTTCTTATGGCTCGCACCTCGAGGGCTTCGTTTCGCAACGAATTCCCTGAAATTTTTTCGAGAAACTTGACCGTCCGCAACCCCCTTCCACCTTCGCTCCAGGTATCCAGACTGATTTTTCTGCGATCCCTTCTCGATCGAGACCTCCACGCGACTCGCCGTGTATCTGCGACGCAAAGGTTTTGCTTTAAAATCGTCCGTGAGTTTCCTTGCGTTTCTTTAGTCATTCCAGCTTACGTGGCTGCAAGAGAATCCAGGTTTTTGCCGTGAAATTGCGAGCGAGCGAGTGAGCTCGCGACGCGTCGTCGTGGCTCCACAGCAAGAAGAACGGAGATGCGGTAATTGCGTCAAAGCCAGTCGACGAATTTCAATCACGCCCGACTCCTCCCTCGTCGTCGGGAAATCATCCAGGCATTATGTATTTGCTCTCGAGTATAACCGGTTCGGTGGGTTCACCCTCGCGAAGTCGCCGCCTGAAGCTCGGCTCGGGCTTTCTCTCCGTCTTTCTCTCAGCTTCCCTCTCATCTCTTCTCTTTCTCTCTCTCTCTCTCTCTCTCTCTCTCGCTCGCTCGTTCTCTCCTTGAATTCGCGCGAGCTGTCGCCCCCGCCGCGGTTATTAATATTTGCCGACAATTACCGAACCGGCGACCCCTTTAATTCCGCTTCTCCACGACCAAGACACGTTCGAGAGATCGATTCGAAACGACCTTGTTTCCTCCCCCGTTCTTCCATCTCTGATGAAGCTGGTATTTTCTCAACTCTTTCCCATTACGTATATAATTTTGAATCGCTTGCGTTATATTTACGACTGCATAAAAAAAAGAAAAGAAACTACACTGATCATTAGTTTCTCACGCGATTCCTCGATCGCGTTCGAACGATTCACGAACAATACCTGGATGAGAAACACGCACGAAGGAAGGGAAGAAAAGGGTAAAGACTCGAGGTGGTTCCGTGAAAACCGATCGCTTTATTCGGTGGTATATGTCTCCATTAGTTCGCGAACCCTTCGAGGAAGCGACCAGCTGCTCTTCTAAATCCTTGTTAGACTAACTGCCTGTCGTTTCTTATTCGCATCCATCGATATCGTTCCACGTAGCCTTCGGTACTAGGCTGTCTCGTTCCCCGAATTTTCCGGCGGAATCGATCGTTTCAACCGGTTTCTTCTCCAACGTATTCGCCAATCTTGGTAAAACGAGCTTGGAGTTTGTCTCTTGTCTGGTTTCACTTGCGCACGGTTTCCGGCCGATGGAAACTAGATCCGTAGTTTCGAATGGAAACTGGCCCGTCGGAACGTGCCGGGTTCTACTTTGGGGATTGCAAAACCCATCAACGCCCGCCCACTCGAGAGGCAAGCAAAGAGAGAGATAGTTTGACGTCAAGCCTGGTTGCAACCCTCTCTCCGGGCACGTTTCTCGCTGGACGATCCAGAGAACTCCCTTTGGTTCTCTCGCAAAGCTCTCCGGATCCCAGGACCGCGCAGCAGTCCCGGAAGAGATTCTTCGTGAGAGAGGGAGAGAGAGAGAGAGAGAGAGAGGGAGAGACCGAGTAAGCTCCGCTTACTAAGTACGTTTTGCATCTAAGACGCTCACCGAGTTTAATTACGGGGCTTTGCGGTGCCGGCGACACAGACGCGCCGGGACAACGAGCTGCTTTCGCCAGTATGGTCAGCTTGGTTCTCTTCGTCAGCTCCGCCTCCTGTTGGATTCTTTGATCAGGGAAACACGAATAGGCGAGAGAGAATTTCCAATGAAACGTCTTGTTCCGCGATAAACAACGACAAGGAGTAGCTTCTTCAACGAATAAGTTTGGGTAGTCGCAGGGGAATTAGATAATAGAATCGAAGGGGTAAGAAGAGGAATTCGTTGAAAGGAAAAGCACGAAAGAAAACCAGGATTCAAGGAGCGTGGCTGGCTGCGGCTAGAGCCGAGCGTATAAAAAAACCCGTAGAATGACGTTTTACAAAAGGTCTATCAAGCGTGGAGCAATGTTGATGGGCAACAGATAGGCGGAGGGCCGGTGCAATTTCGCTCGGCCGTGCAGCGGCGGCGCAGTCAGCGTCGCCAGCGTTACGATTTTTACGACGCTCCCTTTACAACCGACAAAATGTAATTTTCTGCGATATGTGTACGGACACCATGGGGGTCGAAGTGCCACGACGGAAAGTCGGAGGAGACGGAACGACGCGAATGGCGGAGTCAAGGTGGCAGGAGGAAGAATCACGGAAGAGGGAGGAGAAAGAGGAAGGGGAGCGACGATAGTCGCGGAAATAGCCAGCCAGCCGGTCGAAAGGTTCTGGGACGACCCCCGGTCAAGAGAGCGCGTTCCTCCGCTCGCGAGTATCCCTTAGGAAGGAATCGAAGGTTATTATAACGAAGGTGGATCGTATCGTTCGATTTACCGTGGCTATAAAATTTGAGGAATTTTCAAATACGTTTTCAAATAGGACGTTTATAATAGCGGGGCGGGGGCATTCTCGGCCACGTTCACCTTGGCTGGGAAATAATTTTAAGCGGCCACGCGGGACGTCGTAGAGTGTCGCGGCGATCGAATTATTGCGAAGGAACCGCGACTCAGTGTCGACTATAAATTTCGCCGGACAATAAAGAACCGCGCCGGATGGGTATCTTCGTTCAAAAGGGCGGGCCGCCGAGAAAAAAGAAAACTGAGCTGAACATGGAGGGCTTCTGCTCTTGGTCGGCTTGGTGCCGCGATCGTCGAACGGATGACCATCTACACCATTCATTTTTTCCACGTGTTCGGACGTGCCGCGACATACCGCGTAGTAGCCGCCATCCGTTCGTTTCTACGCGATCGCGCCTTTCGTCCCCGGTGGCGCGAGTCGAAAAGTGCCTGCCGCTCGTTCGGTAACGGAATTGATTTTTGAAATTTATCGTGGCGAGCTTCTGTTCATCGCGGCTCCCGTCTCGCAATCGGCGCGTAAACAAGCCGAGTTTACGACAGGGTTGCACCCGAAAGCACCTTCAACCGGTTAATTGGAAGGCCGGTCTAATCGCGCCGCGGGCCACCGCCACGAAAGAGGCTTTGTTCTTTGTTCCGGGCGAACGCCTTCGCCCTCTTTCCCTCCTCTTTCACCCCTTTCCACTCTTATTCCATCCTTTCGCGTCAACCTTTCCTCTTTTACACTCTTTGTAGTTTAACTTCCGGTACAAAAGAGTGGTCTTTTCTCTTGGCTCTTAGTCGTTCGCGGACCACTGCCTTCTCCTCGCCGAACGATGATCCGACGTTGTTAACTCGATCGAACGCGGCAGAACGCGAGAGAAAATTCTAACGGACGAAACGTGTTCGTCCGTTCGGTTCGATGTACTTCGATCTTGGAGCAGAAAGCGGAGGAGTTGGAAAAACACGGGAATTTTATTGGATCGGTCGAACGAACGAACGAACGAACGAACGAACGATACGCGTATCGGCGAGCCCTGTGGCGCGCACGATTTCACCGGCAACGCAATGCGGCAGTCGCAGTTGGGCCGAGATAATTAGGTTTGAGTGCACTCTGGCCGCCGCAGTCGGTAACTCAGTTATCAGTGGACACCCCGCGTACAATGGCTATCACAACGGCATCAAACATAACGCATCAATTAACGTGAACAATAACCGAGCCGCGGCAGGAGTGACGGGAAGGGTGGATGGCGCGGGCGCGAACGTTCAGGGCCCTTCCTGTACCTCCGCAACGACTACGCTCAAAACCGATGATCGCTCTACTCCGTGTCGATACCGTGGAGCCAACTACGCGGCTTCTACGATTTTTCTCGAAACTCTTTCGCGCGGGCATTGAACGTTGATGCTAGCCCGAGTCTAGAAGAGTTTTCAGCAGTCGACGCGAGATAATTGCGAATCGACCGAAGAACGCAGACATCCGACGATGCGTTCAGCGATATCGGCGCGGGCTGGTAACGAATTCGGCGAAGCGGCGAAAAAGCAATATCCAGAAGACCCAATGTGCGCGTGAATCCGCTCGCGTATGCGTGCCGGTACGCCTCTTCATCCATACATGCATATCCATAAGTGCGTGCTATCGCACGAGGGACAGGGGGAAACAAAGAGGTAGGGAGAACGTGCGGGGAGAGGGAGGGAGAGAGAGAGAGAGAGAGAGAGAGACAGAGGGAGAGGCGGCAAGGGATGAGCGTTCGTATGCATCGTGCACGATCAGGGCCCTCTGGCGTATTCAAAGCGCGCAGCGTCGCTCCATCTCGAGGAATGCGGCAATCGATTATCACGGTCCTGCATATCGATACTACCGTCGGACACAGGGCCGCGCGGCGCAGAACCGCGCACGTCGAGCTAGAGACAGCGACAGAAAGAGAGAGCGAGAACGAGAGAGGGAGAGAGGGAAAAGAGAACGAGAGATACAGGGAGAGCAAGAGAAAGAGAAAGAGAAGGCATCGGGGGACGCGCACACGCTAGACAGGGTGCAAGGGTGTCCGCTTAGCACCGCTCTCCGCTACCCTGGCCACACACGCACACGCGGCCCGACTAATGACATCGGCTCCTCTATAATACTCGTGCCTCGAATATCATCGGCCCGATATTGCCACCGCGAGAGATTAATGTTTCGTCCTAGCCCATCCCCTCCTCCTTTCAGCCTTATATCGCCCTCTGCTTCTTCGTTCTCTTCCGCGTACAGTTCTTTCTCCCGGTCTGTCGTTGGTTCTTTAACGGCTCTACGCGATTGGTTCGGTAATCGGTTGGAAACGTGATCGTGATTTGCCCGAGACTGTGATTTTCGTGCAAAGTTTAAATTTCGAAGTCGGAGCAATCGTAGCCGGCGACTCGTTTTCGCACGGAAGAGAAAAAGTTTGGCATCGTCGAGTCTGTCGTCGGACCGATAAACGTCCAAAGCAAGCTACCCTACCGTTCTCTGGCAACTTGCAGACGAGACGAGTGGAGTTACGGCGCACGGCGAGGTGGTAGTTGGTCCGCGACGAGCGGCTGGAACGATAATGGCGACTATTAACGAGCCGTGGCGGGCGCGAAGACACCTGAGCCCAAAATATCACCGCGATTAATGCAATTACAGCTTACAAGTCCCTTCGGCTCTAAGACCTCCGGTATTACTAATTCATCGCGTAGCGCGTATGAATGTGTTTCCGGCGAGGTTTCGCCCTCCGTCCCCGCGCTGCCCGATCGTCCTCCGACCATCCCTGCCCCCTATCTCTACTCTCTTCCTTTAGTTTCCTGCTTTACCCCGACCTTCGTCGAGACCTTCGTCGAACCGTCGAACGCGAGAACCACGAGATCTCGAGGTTGCGGCACTCGTCGTCGAGTACATAGGTAACGCGGCATAGTGTATCCAGCAGCCGGATGCTGGTCGTTCCTTCACAAGGGTGGATGAAGAGAGGTAGGTACGCAACGGATTACAGCGTTTTCCGAGCCCTTGGCGCAGAGCGGTACCGGCGTTTGGCGGTTGCGGTTAACGTAATTACGCCGAAGGACCGAGCGGCCCCCTCGCGCGAAACCGCGAACGTCTTGGCTCCGCATCTTGGCCTACGTCTTCGTCGGCCCCCTTGATCCACCGTTTTCAGCCCCTCGTGTTCGGTTTTGCAACGTTCCAACCGGGGCAACGAGACGACGAAACGCGCCCGTAGTGTCTGCTAATCGGCTGATCGCTGCCGCAACGCGTCTCTCAAACAAACAATGTCACTCCCTCGTTTTCGTCGTTTTGCGTCAAATCTCGATAGAACGGATTAAATGCTGAAACCTGCATTGATTCCTCTGGGACCTTATCCGGGATCGTTCGTTCTCGATGTTCCTAACTCTTGATTCACAGGCCGTTCCGTCGAATAGCGAATCATCGAGCATTAAAGCGTGTTCTTGCGCTGGGCGAATGATCGCAATTTAGAGCGAGCGTGTGTGCTGCGCCATTCGATGACTGGAAAAGTTACAGAGCACGGCGATCGAGCAATTACGGGCGGACGCCATCGCGAACGTGATCGTCATCGTCATCGATGCCCGGACGGTACACCGGACCAAGCCATCACGCTTTATTAGCGCGACGATCAGGACAATCGGTCCAATGATTACAGCCGAAACATAATCGTTAACGCGTACGACCCATTAATGACTATGGACCATTCTCGATGCCAAATTGGTGGCGGCGAATGGGCTCGAGAGAGCGGATCGCGCGCACTCTATATACACCTGCATACGCGCGGTATGCGTGTAACCGCGTAAACGCGGACGCTTCACGCGGTCGATGATGAACGTATTTGCACCGCCCGTTAATCCCCGTTACGACGAATCAAAACGTAAACGTTAACATCCCCCCTGTTGGCTGACAATTCAACCCCACATTTCCATTCTCTCTCTCTCTCTCTCTCTATTTCTATCCGTCTCTGTTCATTTCTCCATTGATCTTTCCGTGGGCATTGAGCGCGGGAACTTTTCCGTGCTCTCCCATGGAGGAAACGCGTGTCTTGCCGGAAGCTACTGGTTTTCTCTGTCCCACTCCTCCTCTGCATTACGCTCTCTCCGTCTCTCGCGAAATCGGTTCGTTCCTCCATAATTTATGAGATTCTCCGTCTGTCCGTGAGGCCTTTCCTCGCGACGTTATAATTAGAAATATGCTTACGGCCGTAATTCCGGGTGGAGCGGAACGGAACGCTCGGTTCCGTCGGGGTGGGGTGGCTGGGAAGGAGGGTGAGCACGTTTACTGCCAATAAGGGACGCATG
Organism: Lepidotrigona ventralis hoosana; assembly: GCA_002806875.1. Classification (NCBI taxonomy): domain Eukaryota; kingdom Metazoa; phylum Arthropoda; class Insecta; order Hymenoptera; family Apidae; genus Lepidotrigona; species Lepidotrigona ventralis. Next base: position 26,352 of record NIPQ01090643.1, read on the forward strand.
CATAATAGAAAGCCGTAGATGGTAGTCAACCGGCCGACAGAAGGACTTACAAGGGAATGCTACTTTACGAGGACTCGTATTACGAGGGTTGCGAATTCGTCGTCTTTCGTACGAGCGGCCCGTGCCGCACGGATATCGAGTCCGCGTTCCGCGGACCAACCAGCACCAACGACTAGTCATCCTCCTCTCCGTTCTCCCGTTCTTTCATACAAAGAGAAACCGAGAATTATTGCGTCCCTCGAATCCCAAAATTTGCCGCACAATACGTGAAATACCACGCGATATACGAATTTCTTGCGTACACGACGCCAATCGTGCCCGAGGGTATGCGAAGGAGACTCGTGGCAGCCGCATCGCAGAGCGTAAAAATGATCACGCCGCGGAATTTCGTTTGACGAATCTCCGCATTGACGTCACGCTGGTTTGCTGTACGCCACGAGAGAAGCAAAGTTAGGGAGAGACGAGCCGTGACGAACGGGGGAGAGGAAGCGAAAGAGTATTCGGGTGTTGGGTTTACTCGGAGTAGGGTGACACCAGTCATAATAACGGGTTACTCGTTACGTTTACGAACATTTATTTATCGACGCCTGGCGCGTGTGATCCCGTCTGATTCGAGCTTTAAACGCAGCTCAGTTAACCGAAGTAAAATCATTTTCTTTTTTTTTTTTCAGATTTCGCAGATGAGTTGCGTCCATCCCAAATCGATTTCAAGTACCTATAGATTACGTGAAAATAGATGTAAGAAGATATAGAATTTGCTACGGTAAGGAAGAAGGGAGAATCTCTACCCGCAATTTGGGGGAGAATCGATCGAGCACGATCGCGATTTATCGCAAAGGACCGGTGGCTCGCGAGGAACAGAGCTACACACGTTCCACGGCGATCTACTCGCGAGGAGGACTATGCTCCGGTACGCGCAGAATTTTCGCAGGTGTTCCTCCGCGCGCAACGCGAGACGATTCGGGCTTGCGCTCGCGCTGGCCTACCGGAGCAGGAAGAGGAGGAGGAAGTGGAAGAGGAAGAAGAAGAGGAAGTGGGAGAGGAAGAGGAAGAGAAAGAGGAGGAAGCCGACCATGTATGCACGCGCGCGCGCGCGCGCCGGGCGCTCAAGTAATTCGCGCAATTTCATCTAAATTCCGCGGCAACGAAATTTCTCGCGTCGTCGTCTCTGTGCCTGCACGACTCGTACACAAACCAGCCGAAGGGTTACATACGTGTGCTTTGCTAGGTAGAACGGAGGCTCCCTAATGGTATTTCTTACGCTCTTTATTTATCACGGGGCAGGCGCGCGAGCGCACTCACTCTCCACGTTATTACGAAATACGATTAAGTGGGTATACCCCGGTGCTCTCTTTCATTTCTCGTCTCCACCCTCCTTCTGGCTGTCGAGCCTTCGGCTATTTCGAATATTCGGGCGTTCGAACGATGCCGATGCTCGAAATACCGTGTCGTGCATTGAACGGCTCTGTTTCGCGCCTTTCGTTCGCCACGATAATAGCCGGGCTTTTTTTTACGTTACATGGCCTCCTCGACCAACATCCCAACGAAACTGTCTTTAGAACCACTCAACAGATACAAAGTTTCGCATAATTTCTTCAAATTTACACGCGAATTCTTCAGCCAAGAATTTGCTTCCTTTTTTTTTTCTTCTTTTTTTTTTTACGCGACTATTAGGATGCACTATTGCGTCAGTGGATGTTTTGGGTAATCATCGCGTTTACCATAATCGCGTGAGTTCTTTCGGTAATAAATCGTGGGAAAACGTGCTTATGTCTCATCCTGACAGCAACTAGACTGTAACTAGACGGCGAAACAGAACCACCGCCTATTTCTTTGCTCGTGGAATCGCTCGTGCCTGCTCGCCTGCGTAAATAAGCTGTCGCGTTTTATTTCCTTCCTCCTGCCTTTCTCTCGCCGTCTCGCGGAATATTCCAGCCGCTCGTCGAGAATATTGCGAGCAACCGGTTGCACGCTTGGCCAAGTAGCCGAGAAATTCACCCCTCCGGCTACGCCAAGCTTTCATCGACGCTAACTTTTCTTCGTGCCGCGTGTCCGTATTTAATCTGCCGCTATTGTCCTCTGCTTTTGTTTCTCCTTTCTACGCGATTCGTCTAACGCGAAAGTGCTATCGCATAATCGCGATTGCGTAATTCCTTCTGCTTCGTCGATCCACGGATTAATCTCTTCAATTATTTCCCTGTTTCGTGTTTCGCGAAGCTTTCGAATTTAAATCATGGAAGAAATCTATATTCCCGCGAGCGTATCTCGCGAATTTTTTACTGGTTCCTTCAGCTGAAAGTGGCCATCTGCTGCAAGGTAGTACATGTAACCGATCTATTTTTACAGTAAGGGGTTGGCGGATGCTGCGCGGAGTGGCACGTATCGGCGCGTACGACGCGTAAACGCCACAGCCCGAGGCCCATCAGCGCATTAACAATTATATTACGGAAGCTCACTGTTACGCGCGAGCGGATTCATACGTGTGCCTTCGGGGCTCCGTAGGGTGAAAGCAACCACGGAGGGAAAAAATACACTCCGGGAAAGGAGCTTCGGAGAGTGGTAGCCAGCGAGTTGAGCTGGTCCACTGGGATCTGCGGATTGCAAGTACTTAGCTCCTGCGGGTAATTCTACTTGGAACGAAGCGAATCTACGTGGGATTTGTTGTCACGTGACAATGTCGCTGTATGTGCGTCAAGGGATTCGGCCGTTGCCGAACGTTTCACTTCGAAAGGAAACGAGACCGAGACCGATCCGAAGAGGAGAAGGGGGCCGTGGTTTTCTCTGGCCGTCTGGTCGGCTTTGTTCTCGCGCGCGGCAGAAAGGGTCGAAGGAGGCGAGCACAGACCCTTGACAGCTTCGGTTACCCTTTGGTCGCGTCGTAACAGTGGCTGTGATTTAATTTTTTCTCGCTGTCCAAGAGAGAAAGAGACCGGGGGAGGGGGGCAGAGTGTCATATTCACGACACGGGCCGGTGGATGGCGCAAAAGCGGGAGAGACACCCGGCCCTCGGCCATTGAAGGACTATACCGAGAGAGCGAAATCAAGCGGGGGTTCGTACCGGTGCCAGCCGAAGAGCCAGAGAAACGGACAGGGACGAAACGAGAGAGACAAAGCGAGCGACGGAGATGCAGACCGAGTGAACGAGTGTATGTATGTATGGGAGAGAGAGAGAGAGAGAGAGAGAAAGGGGGCGAGGACGAGTAGTCTCGGCGAGACTTAATTAAACAGCGGGCAAAGCCAGGTTAGTTCACAAAGTGACCGCGGCACCTACCCCCTTGTAGCCACCAGCATCGGCTCTTCGTCGATATAGCTACCTTCTGGGGATATACTAACCCACGTATCGGCTTCCAACGGTGAACGGCTACCGCTGCCGCCAACGTCCAACGTCCAACGTCGCTTTACCTTCGATCGATCGATCGAACCTGATTTTATCGCACGTCCCCCGGACTTTCCCAAGATTTTTAATCCCCTTTTAATCGGCTCTTTTTCCCTATCGACTACACGATATTCTTGGCACGACCCAACGGACCAACGGTTTCGCTTCAGCGAACGTTCGAATCTCAGCACCGCGGGGGCGATTGCGCTCCATTCTGCCCTCGGGTCTTTCCCCCGGAGAACAAAGCAAAGACCGGCAAAAATTCGCGGCGAAAAATCGAAGCGGCGCACGATGCCCTGGCACCACAGGGACGGCCGACAGGCCAAAAGGGGCTGCTGCTCGGTGGCGACACCTTTGTCGTGGCACCCCCGCCACCAAGGGGAAAGAAGGGTTTATTTTCGCGGGGCGGTGGCGGCGTGACAGAGTAGTCGCCGGTGTCAGCGTCGCCATCCGACGTTCTTTTTATCTCAAAGCCGTATCCCTTTTGCGCCTCTTCTGTATTCCTCAATTTCCAATGAGTCGGAATACGACATGAAACGCTAAACTGCCACAAAGGGGGTAAGCCGCTCTCGCCGGTCGAACCCTTTGCCCGATCTGCTCTCTCCTCGCAGCGCTGATCCAGGTGCCCCTCCCACGCCCCCCCCCCTCCCGGCCCCGTTCCTCACCCTCCTCCTATCAGTTCCCCACCCTTTCTCCCGTTCGATTCTTTGTCACACCGCATTAGATTCGCTTCTGTTCCTGTCATTACTCGGAACGAATTCGCGAACCATTACCGGCCGGTACGCTCACGAACATCGTTAGATCGATGGTCTTCTTCCTCGACGTCTGTCGTTTTTCCTCGAGCGCGGTGAATCATCGACCAAGTCGACGTCAGACCAGGAGATTGAAAGAGAAATCACTATTCGATCTCGAGTTCTCTAGTTCGAGTCGAGCAAGAAACCTCGAAATCCGAGTGCTCGTGTAAACTGTATGTACGCGTATAGTCGACCCATTTTTTACTTATGTTTAAACTAGACCCACTTGTATACATACGTTCTTTAAACCGATGCGGGACGATGTAACTCTGTTTAACACATGTCGTTCGTTTACTTCCAACTTTGTATCCGACTTTTATCGTAAACCGCGTTAGAAACAGTGCTCGCACGCTGCGCACGAGCAAGAACACTCGTATTTCCGGGGAGAAGAATTACGTACTTGTTTCCCTTTACCCCTCCTCCTAATAAGTCCTCTAATGTTTGCCCAGCGCGACAGTGACTTTGTTCTGGCGCAACGATCACGCCGTGAGTTTCCGGTTGCGGGATTCAGTGAATCAGAATGGTCGGGCAAAGGATTCGTAGGCCAGCGAAGCCAAAGGAAGGGTGGTAATCGACACGTTTCCAACGGAGTGGCGTCGTCGAGGAGCAGAAGGATGCGCCGGCTGCGTGGACGGTCAGACGGAGACACAAGGGAGGACAACGTTGTTGCACGCATCCCCCCGTCCATCGGTTGCCTCGAGAGCAGTTACAATGCTGCCGGAGAGGGTTCCGGCGATCGGTGTGTGTAAACGTTCACTTCAAAGCAAATCAGCTATCGTTACGCACGGGAGCACCGACGTCATCGATGTCCATACCCGTTGCCGGTGTTGTTGTTGTTGTTGTTGTTGTTGTTGTTGTTATCGTTTTTCTCCTTGTCCATCTCCTCCTCGTCGTCGTGATCGTGATCGTGGTCGTGCTCGTCGTCGTTGCCGTTCTCCCGTAGCCGTGATTGCAAGCTCTTTTGAGAATTAGCTCTTGGAAGCTTGTTCGAAGATGACACGGCGGCGGGTTCCTTTGCGTCGCGACAGATACTTCGGTGAGTATGTTAGTCACGGACTATTGATCCAGGGGATGAATCTAATACGAGTAATTATAGGATGCCAGTGTATCGTCGACGAGCACTGCGTCAGGAATCTTTGAGGGGATCGTCAACCGTGAACGTGCTGCTAATGAACGGTTACCATTCCACCGAGCCGTTCGATTTAGGCTTATTTCAGCTTCAACTTTGACATATATCAATGCCGGACTCGTTTCACTTCAAATCGTCGCGTCGTCGTACGAATTTTCAAATTTGCGTTGCTCGCGGTAGTGAATTCACGAGTACAGAGCTGCGAAAACTCGGGGATAGCGTGACGGTGGTCGAACTGGGGTTGAAACGCGGCAAAGTCCCTTGGGTCCCAATTACACCGACACCCGATCCCGGCATTACGGAACGGCTAATTCAAGGGGCGAGGAGCATCGCGTGTATAAATCTCGGCTGGTTGATTGTACAGTTTCAATTCCGTTTGTCGTCACCGTGTCGTCGTTTCGAAGCGGGGTGTATCGCATCGGGGAAGCTGCGAAACGATTATTCTCTTTCACCCGCTGGCAATCTCGCTTCCCGTCGATTACCTTTTCCTCCTCCTTTCGCTGTTTTTTTTTTCTTTTTTCTCTCTTTTTTGGTCGCCCGAAATGAACGATTCGCGCCAATTGAAGGAAACCGAGGGAACGCGGAAGAGGAAGAACACAAGCCGCGCGAAAGGGTTGTTTCTCTCTGGCGACAAAAGGTTCGGTTAATTACGAGAAGGCCGCAAGTTTCCGTAAAGCCGTGGCAAAGGCAGCTGTCGACTCCCAAGGCGATTCGCGGGCTTACGGAGGTTTACGCACGCCGATGGCTTTTTGCTCTGGAGAAACGCGCGTTCTGTCGGTTGACGCGAGACGTCCGCCAGAATTTCCGGTCGCGGATCCAATCCAGAACAGCGTTGCTCTTGTTCCGCGTTCTATTTGTTATCCTAGCCTCTGCCGACCAATCCTCTGGCTCCATTTTACTCTCCTATTCCCTCGATGACGGCATAACGTTGTCATCGTCGTCGTCGTCGTCGTCGTCGTCGTCGTCGTCGTCGAAAAACCGCGAGCGCGATTAACGACTCTTGAAACCCGGTTCACGTAAATTCTGGACACGACGTGGGAAACGTTATTCGCGTTCCTTCTGCGAGAAAGAAAAAAACTTCGTTTTCCCCGCACACACGCAGCGTGAACAAACAAACGTCAGTTTTTCAGTCTTTTCTAAATAAAGCGTACATCTCGAACAGATCAGAAACGAGAACTCATCGAGGGATTCTCTGTCGTTCGTACGAAAGACATGAAGAGGACGGCAAGTTGCTGGGAGTATCGGCCTGTGCAAAGGTCATTTCATTGTTCGGCGCGGGCAACGTGTGTCCCATTACAAGTCCCTCGATCCGCGCGGAAGAACAACGACGAGGAAGCATCGACTCCTTGCAACCCCTGCTAAGATAATATGGCCTGTCTGTCCGCGGGGGGTCGCAGGGATTTCAACCTTTACCAAAATGCCAAGCGGGGCTTTAAACGGGCTAATAACACCGCGCCTCTTCCTATCTCCAGTCTATCCCCCGATTCCCTCCTTGTTGCGCAAATTGCCTTTACAGGCACGAATACTACGACCTGCCATAAAATTGATAAAGACATCGGGCGTTCCACCGACTTCCGTGTAACGTCGCGAACCACCCAATTTGCGGCATCAAGAAATAACGCGTGTACACGTTCCGTGCGACGAAACAAGAGAATGTCAATGTTTCTCTTCTGTTCCGTTGGTCGTTTCGATACTGGATCGTTTGCACGGTTATACTTGGTTCGAAGGATAATAGGCTGGCTGGTATATAGGAAGAAAAGCTGCTTGCGTTGCTTTTCATTTGCGATCTGGTCATTAGCCGAATGAGAGGCGATAGTCTTCTTAGCGAACGGTTGCGTCAATATTCTCTCGGATGATCGATCATCCGAACCACGGGAGACCTCGCGTAAATTAAGTATCGTCTTACGCTGGCCGCCGCCTTTAAGAATCCTCGAAAATACGAGCGAGGCGAGCGAGGAATTCGTCGATATAGTAGCATCGATCATCGCTTCCATCGATGGATGGAAGGAACGCGAGAGAAGGGAGAGGGCGAAAGCAAAAGTTTCGCGCGGAAAGATAAAGGTTTCTATAGTCGTTCGGGGACGGCAGACTATTTCCTATATTTGCGATATCATAGAACTCGCTTGACATTATGGGTGGCGTCGGGGGTGGGCTGAGGGATAGATGGGCTATTCCGTGAGACCGGCTGTCATATTCATGTATTGACACTGAGCTGGTTGACTAATGGACTGCTGTTGTCACAGGCTCGTGTTACCGCGAGGGCCCGGCCCCTGCAACTCGTTTTTCCTGCGAATCGACCGAAACGCGTCCACGGGTTATACCAGGACGACGACGTCGACGTCGATGGCTCGCCTCTGCTGCCAACCAAACCGACGTACCAAAAGAAACGAAAGAGAAAAAATAAAATATCGGCTCGATCGAGCGAATGGACGATCGACGCGGGCGAAAACGTGCATACTGCCTCTCTCCCTCCCTCTTTCTCTCTCTTTCTCTCTTTTTCTCTTTCTATCTACGGAGAGGCACTTTTTTTGGTACGGAGCGCAATATAGCGATCGTGCGCGCGTCCGCCCCGAAGCACGCGGATATTCCTGTCGGTCTTCTCCACTTTTACATATTTATCGCGTCTCGCATTGTGCTCGCGTCAGCCGGGACGCCGACATCTTTTGCCACGAAAATCCGCGATATTGAATTTGCCTGCCACCCCTCTGCCGTTTACGTTCCACTATCACCCTCTTTCCTTCGTCGACTAACGAATCGATTCGTTCGTATCAAAACGCTTCCAGCTTCGTTACCAGTGTCTTACCGGTCGAATGAACGACCACGATCGAGACGTTGGCTCGAGCGAGATCTCGAACAGAGGAATGCGACACAATGGAGAGATCGCTGTTCTCGGTGATCGGTGTTCGCTTTTTTTCGACGCGAGTCAAAAAAGAAAAAAAGGAGAGAAAGAAGACACGGAGCTGACAAAGGGGAGAGTGGGTGTCGATGCAGGATCGAGTAGGTGGTCAAAGAGAAGCAGAGCTGGTAAACGCGAGACGACTATTCTATTACCGACTGACATTCGATACAAACTTGGTCGAGCGATCACGGCTTTTGCCGTGGTCCTTCCACGTTTCCTTCCTTCCTTCCTTCCTATCTCCGGCCCCTGTTTCTACCCTTCGTTCCATTAAAGTCGCGAAACAGTCGGGACGAAAGCTGGCCCGAAGGAGGAGAAGCCTGGCCAAGAGTAGTCGTGAGTCTGCACGGGGTTAGAGTGGAGGATCCTTCGAGACTGGAATAATAGGATACGCTGAGACCCACGAGCGCGGCCGAGACTTTATAGCGGCGTGTCTCTTCCTGGCTCCTTTGATTTATCGCGGAGTTAAATGCCTCGACGTGGGAACGCCCTTTGAAACCTATCCACGTCGCGTCGATGATCGCACGATCGCACGCGGGCGTATTCTGCTCGAAAAGCTCGTTTACGATGTCGCTGGATTCGTCGTAAAGTGTATCCGTTCGGCCGGTGACAGGCATCCGTCGATGGAATTTTCGCGCGGCCATATGGCCAGTACTAAAGGAAGAAGTCAGAGAATTGGATACTCACCTCGAACCTTCTGCTCGTCCTGCAGTTGTCGCTCGAGGCTGTCTTTGACCTCCCTCTCTCGGAGAACGTCCATCTTCAGTTCGGCTGTAATCAAAAGGAATCAGAAGTATTGGATTTTTGAAATCGATAAACGACCTTGTATTTTTAATTATTACGAAAGGTGGGAATAAAGTTGGGCTATACTCCTTTGTCTTTCCCCGAAAGATAGCGCGGGAGAATATTATTGCACGGTCTGGCGGGTTCGTGATTAAATCCAACGGACGGCGATCGGACCAGAGCTCGCGTAGTTACCTCTAATAGAATTACACCGAGATGCACGACGATCATCCCGACCGCGTTCCTCCTAGCTTGTCTCCAAGACGCCCGCCCTTTCTCCGTCTTTGCGAACTCCCTGCCACCCTTGGGACTCGCCACGCTAAATTAGCCATTTCGAATCTCGGCAAGAGGGTGGTAGAGATCCTCTTCGTACGAAAATTTGCGTTACCAACCTCTAGTCTTCCCCGGATTCTCGACTCGGTTTACGAAACGCCGGCAAACGGTCGAAGAAACGTGCTCTTGCCTGACGTTGGATTATCGACCTCTTCGAAAGCTAGCGGATACCCGAGCTGAATACCCCTGGGAAAACGAGTCAGGGTATCGATGAAAAGGAAAAAAGTCGGTTTCCAGCCGGTGAAACGTTCTCAGTGTCTAAATCAAGCGGGCTAATTCGGTTTAACGGAAGAAAAGAAAGCAGGGGAGGGGGAAAAAAACGAGCTACCCTCTTTCTGGTCGTCTGCTTCTCGAATTACATTGATAGCCAATGAGCCGCGCAGTTCGTAACGCGTCTCGCGGCTCATCGACCGATAAGCCGCTCGTTAGATCACTACCAATTTGCGGACATTTCGCAGCATCGTTTCCTTCGCGATTCCTCCGACGGAAGGAATAAAACCTGCTCGATTCGTTAACGACTCGGTGAAACGATCTAATCCGCCCGGAGGGGATGCTAATCTACGTTCCCTCGTGAAATGTACGTTCCCTGTTCTACGCCGACTATTCCGACTTTAATATCGTTATGATTCCTCTTCTACTTTGAATCGTTTTGTACGAATCGGTACAGATACAGATATTAAGAAAGAAAAAAGATATCACGTTGGGATATAAGATACGGTAGGTAGAATTTCATCGGAGACACCTTTGCAAAAGACAAAGTCGACAAGAGTGTGGAAAAGAGCGGATTTGCGCGATGAGGGGCGGGGAGAGGGGGGAGGGAGAGGCAGGACGATGAGCCGCGTGGAGAATCAAGCTGGTAGATTAGGCAGGGGCGCGCGTCTCAGCAGTCTGCCAGCAATTTGAGAGCGTTTGCGAGGTCCATTAACGGCGGTAACTCTTCACGACCGGCCGCCACGAAGATTCAATTTGAATGCTAACCAGAATAGGAAGTTCGCGCCGGAGCCCCGCCGCTACGTGTATACGTTACGCGGCAGCCCCTTCCTGCCGTGCTCCCGCCGCCTATCCACCACCACCCCTCGTCCCACCCCATTTCCCACCCTGTTATTGCCAATTTCGGCGCGTTTCTGCAGCCCACTTTGCGATCGTTTAGATTATCATCTCTCCCGGTTTCTCTTTCTCTCGTCTCGATGTTAGGGTCTCGTTCGAGACTCCCTTTCTTCCCCCTTCTCCCCTTACCTTCCCCTTACTCTTAAACCTCTATGCTCTTCTCTGCCTCGTCTACCTTGCCCTCGGTACCTAACGTTTCCGGGGATAATTGAACTTTATTAGAGATCGTCGTTGACGCGGACGTCAACTCTGCCGCTCATTCTCCGGGCCGATTCGAATCGACTCGGTTTAACGATCAGCCTGTCTACTTGTTGTCTCTTTCCCTTTCTATCGTCCCCTCGATTACAACCTTTCGAGTCTGTATATATATATATATATATATATATATATATATACATGCATCTTTCAAGGAAGTGGGATCAAGTCGCAAACAGTGAAAATCAATTCAGGTTATTGAAATTCGACCACGAGCCATTAAAATTTCAGGGGCGAACGTTTCGGCCACGTTGAACGACTCCCTCGTAAGAAAATTCGCCCCTTGGAAGAGGGATTGCGCCTCTCGGTCGTCGTTCCCGTGTCAATTAGACGTTTCTTAATCGCGAGTCGTTCCATAAACCGTGAATTACGCGTGGCTTAATTCGTTACCCACGCGAATGAATTTACCGAATGCGGTCTCGTTTGCAGTTTTCGTTCTTCGTTGGTCGAAAGATCAACGGAGAGGAATGTCTCAAGGAGTATTGTCGGGAGTAATAATCGTGAATTGTTGTTTCAGATTCAAGCGGCAAGCCGGGGTTCGCGAAGCAGCCGCAACTCGACTCGCGCGACCCGCCTCGTTAAGACGCGGGTGAAATCGTCGGAGGGGCGAGTATCGCGGTGAATTATCGCACCGCGGAATCGAGCCTAGGCGAAGGACTATCGGCGATAATAATATTCACGGTAGCCCGAGCACTCTGGCCCGGCAACAATAACGGTGCAACGGAACGTGCATGCCACTGTTACCGGAGCGATTCATGGTTATTGATTAGTATATGGTTGGCGGGAAGACGGGAGGCGGCGGTGGCGGTGGCGGTGTAGCGTTCACATCCCCGGAGGGCTTGTACGACGACGTGTACGCGTGGTATAGCTTCTGCGCGGCGCTAAGATATTCGCAGGGCCTCGGGCCACCCTCAGAAACAACAATGTCAACTTAGCCGTGCCGCCGTGCCCTGCAATCGTTTGAATAGTATAATGTAGCTTTCGTGTTACGCTCCGCCGCCCTCCGACACGCGTCCATCGACATATCGCCGCGGTCGACCTACGCCTACGCCCACACAACGTTCCTCATCGTCTCGTGGATTCGCCTAATCGTCACTCTTCTGCGCATTCTGCTTCCACGAATGAGACATTGGTAGGCGTTTGCGAATTTAATTTCGCCGGATCACCAACTCGGTAATAAACTGCCACTGAGGATTAGCCCATGGATTATTTTGGTAATTTATAACCTGGGGAAGGGGACGGGAGATGCCAAGCTTCACTCTTATTCGCGCTTCGTTGCGAGATTCCAGCGGACTCGAACAGCATGTCGTCGTCGTCCTTCGACGCGAGGTAGGCTTCCTCGACCGTTCACGTAAGAATCGGATGTTCATCGCTGCCGGCGTGCGAATTTCATAAATTTCCTGACCCCGAATCCCGATTAATCCCGCGGCTCGCGTTATTTGCCCACGCGAGGGTTTCCTCGGGCCCGGAGGGTGGGCTCTCCCGAAACAACGATATTATTGTTTCCACCCTTGCATATTATAAGCGCGTAACGATCGCTCTGCCGTATATACTTGTAACTTTGTCCTCTCCCGCGGGCATAGCCTGTCTGCGTGGCACTTCAATTGTCTACGACGCTCGCCAGCGGATCTTACCGCGACAACCAAGCTAAAAAGTTATCCCGTTATTTCTAATTTAGGCTTGGATAATTTAGATTAGGAGATGGCGATATTTGAACCGATTGCGAAACTGGAAGGATAACGCTTGCCGATTCGCGATTTTGCTTGATCGTAAGACGACGAGGGGCCAATAGTTATCCTGCGCGGATTACGATCCTCGGCTAAGGGCTACAAGGGTTTCCCTCCTACAGGATTTAAGACGGACTTAGGCCTTGTTCCGGTCGCTGACCACTTTGCCTCCCATTAACCATTAACGGATCTAACGAAAATAGGATTAGATCGCAGCTAGTCGGGCTCGCGCACTAAAACTACTGGCCGTTTGCGCCGGGCGTCGGGTTTCTTCGTCGAAAAGCCGCGCGCACGGATTATCCAACTTCTTCATCGTCGATTGGCAGTCTCCACGTTCCTAAGAGACACGACAATTCTTTCTCGTTTACGTGTCTATCTTACGAAGATTTGACTGCGATACAATTTATGTACGATTGAAAAGATTGTAATTGAAGATTCGACAGAGGGTCATCTTTATAAATTGGAAGGTACAGAAAAGAGATGACTAGATATTTATTGAAAATTTATAGAGAATTTGTATCTAATCTTCAAGTAAATAGAATATACGAAATATGAAAATACAAGGTGTTTCAAAGTTTAAAACTTTCTCCGTGTTTTCCACAGGTAGAAATAAGACTAGCAAATATCTAGGAAATATCACGTACCAAAAAAAAGTCCATAAATTCTTCATTAGAACAAAAACATAAAACGTAAAATTATACGTATTTATATATACATTTCGAATTTTTCATATTTACATTCGTATTTCGTCAATGCAAAGTTGATATCGACACATTATTAATTTTACTAGGTCGAATTCACACGATACATCAATTTTGTCAAATCTTGATTCTTACAATCAATTCAATTCGTACATATACTTCTGTATTGTAAATTCTTGCTTTTAGAGATAATGAAACTTTTTCATAAATAAATAGAAGTATAAGGTCCGAATATTTAGAAGATTTAGAAGATTAAGAAATTAGTTTTTTTAAATACAATAATAATAATTATTATTATTAATATTACAACAATTGTTATTATTTATTATAATTATTGATTATTAATATTATAATAATATTTAATAACAATTGGCACTTTTGAAGCATTTATGGACTATTTTGGTATATAATATTTTAATCTTATTTTTATTTGTACAACACACTACAAAGACATACGGCAAAGTTTGACCACTAAACTCGGAAACGCTCTTTATATAAGATATCTAAAGTGTAGTATTTCTTAAAATGTTTAGTTTGAACAATTTCTTATAATATGTTTAGTAAAACAATTTTTTAGCAAAGTTCTATTTTTTTAATTATTGTATTCTCAAAAATATCATTTTGTATAAAAATTTACGAATTAGTTGTGTCTACGTCATCTTTTTGCAATGAATTAAATTGTGGAAGTACACCATTTTGTTTTTTTTGGCATTAATTATGTACATAAGCAGATGCTAATGTACTAAATCACTTGGATATTCAAACATTCTTTGAATATTCAAAATTCGAACTTCGACCCAGATATATATACAGTAATGTGACTATTCAAATTTAAATCTGATTACTCGATATCTGAACCTGAAACTAGAATTCTTAAGTATATACTTTAATTTAAGTGAATCAAATATGAAGCTCTTCCTACACATTTGAATTTAAAACGATTAACTGTTTATAAATTTATTAATATGCTGGAATCAATTAAGAAATAAGACGAGCAGGAACCTCGTAATCTTGAATTGAATTATAATCAACAGAATAAATGAATTTACAGTATAATTGTGTGTTCTAGAATAAATAGTGTCTAATAATATTCAACAGAAATTTTGACATGTAAAATATTAATTTTTAATTTTCTTCTAATAATACCACGATTTTCTTTAATCCGAATCGAAATATTGAATATAAAAATACGAAACGCATAAGATGGATGTTAGATGGCATAAGTTTCTAAATTTTATTAGTCGTGAAAATCAGGTGTTGATCGATAGAATTATAATAGGGCACTGACATTTATATACATTAATTAAATATGAACAACTCGTCAATATAAAAAAACCAATTAATAACTGCATGTAAAAATTACGTAAATGGCTGGAAAGGAAAATTACTAAATTGCCTACAACTTTATCAACAACTTTGCTACTAACTTGCGACAACTATTTCCTTAATCTTATTCAATTTTTAAGGGAATTGTAATATAATAACGAAGTTGTAATATAATATAATAATTCATAATAATTCATAGTTAACACCAGTTTAGTTGTATCAATTATTTCGCTCTATATTATAAGTATTTTATTATAAGTATAACAACTGTATTATAATCTAAGTAAAGGTAAGTTAAAGCAGCATTAAAACAAATAACAATAAATTAATAATAACACACACACACACACACACACACACACAGATACACGATAAGAAAATAATAATAATTATAAGGGCAATAAGAAAAAAATGTTATATGAAATTTGTTTGTAGATTATAATAATTTGTTTGCTTAGTTACAAAATTTGTTGTAATTATTTTGCATAAAATTGTAGGAAAATATTGAAAATAATTTGAATATATGCGTATTTTATCAGCAGATTTTCTTATGTCCCTTGATTATAGTGAAAATAAAAAATGTGCAGTATAGAAATGTATAGCGAAAAAATTCAACAAATTAATAATTCAATTGCTGAGATGCAGAAAAATTGTCAAGAAATTCAGAATGTAATAAATTCTATATTATGTAAATTGATGTCAAGCTTGCATTAATACAGAAGATAGTTATTTTAGAATAAGAATTTAAAATTTTTTAACAATCCTCACACATTGCTTTTGCAAACAAATTTCATATAATATCTTTTCTTATTTATACTTATAAATTATACTCCTACAATTCAGCAGGAAATAGCCTGTAAAATTAGATGAGTATTCGAGTATATACTCAGATTTTAATCGAATGAACCGAGTAATAGTGGCTCTAGTAATGAATGCGCATAGTAAGACTGCGCATTTTTATGCATTTTAAAATATTTTTCAATATATCTAAAAAAATGGAATGAAGTGGAAAACAAAAATTTTTTCTTCTATTAAATATTATAGTAAATATTCTACTTTGAATATTTTATATATTTTTACGTATTATATGCATTATGTGTATTTTGGCATCTTGAAATTTTCGATAAAACTCCACAGTTTAATAACGATCAATTTTGCTCCTGAAAAACTTAATTGTGATTATTTAATTATGATTGGAGCGGATGCATGTTTCATTAAATATGTCAAACAATTAAACAAATGCATTTCTTTCTTTAACATGATAAATGACAAATTGTCACATATCAAACGAGATATTTTTGTTTTCAAAACGTTTGAGTGATAACTGATATTCGAAGATATGCTCTACCTCATATTCAATATAGTGTTTGTATTAATAATCTACTAATATAACAAACAGTATTAATAGCTGACTAAACTGAAGAGATATAATCAAAAAACAAGAAAATAGAGTCTGCCTGAATAATATGTAATAGACGGAATAACTTGATTCTTTATAAAAAAATATGAAAAAAATATGGAACAAAATTTTCGAGAAAATCGATTTTGAAAATTCATCAAGTATATTTGGATTTTACTAATTCTAGATCTAATAGAAAAGAATAATTAACAGAAGGCTATTCTACAAAAATAAACAATGTAGAATGAAAAGAACCTTTTTTTGTAAGGTGCTTTGTTTTCAAGAAAATAGACTTTAAAAATTTATTAAGTACATGTGTACTTTTTAACAAAATAGATTTTTTAACGATAGATTCAAAGTCTATTCCCTTATAAATGAAGCTTTAAAAAATTATACTGCTAATTATTCTGTCCTATGACGTATAAAATTAATTAAATTCAAATACACTTGATAAATTTTCAAACTTGATGTCAAAAATGAAATCTTAAGTCAAAAAATTTTTTTTCTTATTTATATTTTTTTCTTATCTTTTCTATTAAATGTCCGAATATTTTTCAGCACACAAGTTCAAACAAGTAAAATTTGCATAGTACAATATATTAATTTAATTATGGTTGAATATGTAGAACAATAATAAATAAAGCATTCCGATATCGAATTTTGAGAAAGAGTCTTTCACTCTTAAAACGTTTCATTCGTCAAGACTTCATCTCGTCCGACTGCACATCCTACGGCCTAACTCAAGCAGTATGACGCGTAATTGTATCTACGAGTTTACAAATGTGACAGTATTCGCGGCGCCGCGCCATGGGCATAGTTTGCGCGATCGATCGGAATGACTTATCCTCCAGTCATAGCAAATATTGTTGCATGTGTTCTTCCCGATGCTTTCCCATTCTAAGACAACTCCCCTTTCTGTTGGTATAATTATGGTATCAAACACTTGCGAGCATCGTCGTTTTAGAGTACACAATGACCTACGTAAATGTTACAAGCATGTTCTTGTCATCGATCCAAAATAGACGCGAACTTCCCTTATTTCTTGAACTTTCCTCGTAATTCTAATCTTTCTCGCACGAACAATTTCTTATCTAGTCATTTCCTAAGGAGTTCCTGAATCGAGCAACGTCCACTCGCATCGTCCTTTTCTCAGCCATCGCTGATAACCACAGAGACAATCGAACAAGAATGGCAGGAGAAACGCGATCCTAAGTCGCGGTAGATCGTAGGTGAATAGTTTCGATATCTCGGTCGACAGTGAGCGCGGGACTTCGGTGGCTGTACTCGTCGCACGAACTCCGGCCGGAGATACGGCGGAGAGCGTTTTCGCGTTTCAAGATAATCCTTCCTTCCTTCGGGAACAGACTCTCCAGGATATCTTGCAAAGTTATTGCACGGCCGTCGCTTAGGAACCGCCGCTCCTGCGATATCGCGCCACTCCGCTCTTTCCATCTTCGTCGATCTTTGCTTTTCCACCGTGCAGGAATTTCAATTTCGAAGAACATAGAAAATCGGGACGAGCGAGTAATTCAGCTCTGTGCTAACCCCTTCTCGCAGAAAGTGGTTCACATATGTCACAATCTGAACTTTTATTCATTTCTTATATATATATATATATTTTTTTTTTTTTTGCCAGTCCACATGCCACACCATATTTGATACATCATAATATTATGATTTTATCATACACTATTTATAATATAGGCAAAGTGAATGATTTCCAACTGACTTCTTTTTTATACATCATTTACAAATCTGTTATTTTAGAACTTTATTCTTAATTTGAAGTCAGAGTTACAAATAATAATTAATAATTATTACATTAATTTTGTACAGTTTATATAGAACAGGTTTTATTTTATCTGAAAATTATAGTGTAAGGAACTAAAATAATGAGTAGGCATCATGACTATTATATCCAGAATAAAAAGTCATAACAATTAATTTTTTTGGCTAAAATATTTTTTATTACAAATAACAATTATAAATAAAAAAAATTTTTCATTGTCAATAATCATTATTGATCAGAGAGATTTATTTTGATTACTCACAACAGTTATAGGCAAGGAGAATTTTTTGTGCGATGGTTGGCACAACTGAGACAGATTGTTCATAGTCATCAGTAAAGAAAATTTATTTCGGTCCTCTTTCTTCGTTAATTTCCACGAAATTTAAATAAGAAAGTAACTCTATGATTTTTGAAATGTTTAAATGCGGTTGCTTGGGAGGATTGTTTCAGTCGAGTTCAAATAAGACAATACGTTTACACTCTATATTATGAGTGAATAGTTCTCCTCATTGTTATGAGCAATGAAAATAAATTTTCCTCATCGATGACTATTATAAATAGAATGAGAAATAGAATTTTCCTGATCAATAATGGTTTTCAGCAACGAAAAAGATTTTCGGCCACCTATAATTATTATTTGCAATTAAACATTCAAATTTTTAATTATATAGTGTCTTGAAAACTTTTATTTATGTTTCGAGATTAATAATAAACAAATTTCAGTTACTGATTTTTGTCATAACAATTATTTTTAGTCCCTAATAGTGAGTACCATATATTTTTCTAGTTTCCTTAATAAATATCAATTTTAATAACATAAAAAAATTCCTAATTATTTTTCTCATAAATAGTACATCTTTGTACATAGAATAATTTTCTCACGTAAAATCAAAAGATCATGCGGATAAGAGTTAAAAAATATCAACATTCGAACGTGCAAACATAATGCTTGTGTTGGTATAATAACCAAAAATATCAACATTCGAACGTGCAGATATAATGCTTATGTTGGTATAATAATCAAAACATATAATGTAGTTAGTAAGATATGTTCTTGTAAAATGATCAAACAATACCNTGATCAATAATGGTTTTCAGCAACGAAAAAGATTTTCGGCCACCTATAATTATTATTTGCAATTAAACATTCAAATTTTTAATTATATAGTGTCTTGAAAACTTTTATTTATGTTTCGAGATTAATAAACAAATTTCAGTTACTGATTTTTGTCATAACAATTATTTTTAGTCCCTAATAGTGAGTACCATATATTTTTCTAGTTTCCTTAATAAATATCAATTTTAATAACATAAAAAAATTCCTAATTATTCTTCTCATAAATAGTACATCTTTGTACATTTAGAATAATTTTCTCACGTAAAATCAAAAGATCATGCGGATAAGAGTTAAAAAATATCAACATTCGAACGTGCAAACATAATGCTTGTGTTGGTATAATAACCAAAAATATCAACATTCGAACGTGCAGATATAATGCTTATGTTGGTATAATAATCAAAACATATAATGTAGTTAGTAAGATATGTTCTTGTAAAATGATCAAACAATAGCTTCAAAAATGCCGTCTATAAAACGTTAACGAATTAATATGTCTTCTTGTTCCTTTCTCCGTCTTAGTATTACCACATTGTTATAATTATTAAACTGCGGATGTTTATGCAAATTAAAATTTTTATGTAGGTATCATTATTATGTTAGATATCATTACGTCATTAAAGAATTAAAATCTAGAGACGGTTTTCATACTTCAAATATCATAACAGTTAATGAATACTGTATTTTGGATATTTTATACATTTTTATAGATATATTACATGCACTATATGCATTTCGTGCTTTTAAATTTCCAGTAAATGCTCAAAAATGCGCAATCCGACAATTATCGCCATTTTGCTACATAAGAGCTAAATTTATTTTTACTTTGTATGTGTTTTAATCATCGAGATATATTTTATATATTATGTAAAAGAGATTTTTTATTTTTTAAATAAATTATAAATGAAGGGGATATTTTAAGAACTATTGATATTTATGATTATTATAGATAATATTATAGTTATTTTTTTTATCGAGGTACATATGTAGGTACCAATTGTATGTATTAAAATTAAGTTAAAGAGAATCATTTGAATTGTATTTTATATTATAATAATTTATAAATGTTCAAATATTTATGCACGATAGTGTAAATGAAAATTGAATGAATGAATTTTTAAACCAGGATAACGGATCTACAACACATTTATGATACAGTCTTTGGCTAATGAAAACATTACTGTACTTTAGTGTCTACGTTAACAACCATATTTCACACTGTTTGCGATTACTATCTTTTTCCAAAGATCAGATCGATGCAAAAATAACGAAGATTTTCTACTGTTACAAACTTACAGGATTGCTTCGAACGATTGTATATCAATTTGAAAAGAAATTATATTTAAGATGACTATATTAATTTCTTAAATTTGTTTAATAAAACGAACTACTGTCCTGTGCACAGTCCTGTTTCTATTTTTTCTTTTTTTTTTCTGTACTGAACCTCATATCATCTCATGGAAGTTTTTTATCTCAGTCGACGCAGCTTTCACGCAACGATAATCGAAATTTTTGCCGGTCACGAGCGCAAATCGGTGTCGCATAGTCATTGAAGCGCATATGTAATTCCATCGTGGTCTCGCCTTTTCCCCTTCGTTCTAACGAGACGGACGTGCCGCTGGATCTTTATCGTTATTACGAGTGTCTGTCCAATTGTACGTACGTGTATGCTACACTGCCCGTGCACAGCACGAGACATTAATGGTTGCCGATCGTAAAACGTTCACCGGCTAGGAATCCCGCGGCATTTATCGAACAACCTCCGACGACCCGTGGCTGACTTCTTAACCATAGATCTTTCTTCCGCTCTTTCTGCCTCCACTTGGTGCCATATTAGAAGATCGGTTTCCGCTGTGATACGATTCGTCGATTGCCACAGAGTATCAATCGAGGTGCTCCGATCGTAAACGGTGCGAGTTGTAAGATCGGACTCGAGCTCTTTGAGCCAACTGCTCCTTTTCCTAAAATTTCTATCCCTTTTTTACCTTTCATTGAAATTTTATTCCATTTGAAATCACATATATCTCTGCCGAACATTTTACAATGTTGTAATACACATCGCCAATGTCTCAGTTTTGAATCTGGGCTAGCTTGTAGGCCCCAATATAAACTGGAAGCTGTTGATTTTCAATAATTAATTGAAAACTTGGTTGGGGTGAATTAATAATTGCTGTCTACAAAGAAAGTAGACAATTTAAAAATATTTGAATTGAAAATGTGACTTAAAGAAGGATGGAACAATGTACCACAGAAGAATACATTTGAAAACTATAACATGTCTTGCAAAAACGAGTGCTGGAAAATAAAGGGAACAGTAAAAGTTTTATTTTTCTTGTAAATATTATATTGCTACACTGTTTATCTGCTATTTATGTACCAAAATTTGGATCATTTTGACTCGATCCATGAAAATCTAATGATAACACACGTCCAAAGGTGTATGTATGTCACTCGGGACAATCGTAATTAACATATTCGCGGTAATGTAGTCTACGTCATTTCAAATTCTTTAGCTGCGTTCCTGCTAGCCGTGAAGCTTATATATTACACCAGATGGCTGAATATAATTTTCATTTGTCTAGTAAATATATGAACATTCAATAAATAAGTGAACAATAATACTGTAAATATCCAAACTATAATAATATATAGTTAACATAGCAGTATCAAGTTTGCAAAGTGAACGTAATAACACTTGTGTGGTAAGAAATTGATTATTCATCACCCATTTTTTATCAAAAATATCAATATCTTTATTTCGAATTTTTATTAAGTTACATATTTTCTTTATGCGTTAATCATTTAAAACCGTTACTATGGAAGGAGGTAATTTTGTGAATAACGTTTACGCCGATGCGTTTTCTAATTATGAATCATCCGAATTTTCTAATTGGAATCATCCGAATCAAATAATGATAGCGACACAGACATGTTGGCGATGTTCCGGTACAATTCAAACGAAGGAATATCAGAATAATAAAAAACGATAAAAAGAATCTGATAGCTCTACTGATAATAGAGATAAACCTCCACAGAATTGGAAATTATACGCGGTGTTCAGTCAAACATCTCGTCCTACAATCGCCGGTCGCAAATGTGTTAAGAATCGTACTTATCGTGTCCCGTTAATAAGTGCCTGGCGATCTCATGATCTTCGCTTTATTCACGTAGACGAATCTTGTAAAATTTTTATTCCTTTTATAGTAATAAATAAAGGACGAACACGAGTGGAGTACTGGTCATCATCGGCCATGCATTATCACGACTATGTAACGATATCATCTTTCCAATCGCGACAATCGTTAAACACGATATATATATACATCGTATCGTATCCAATCGAGATTGCGTTATCCCTGTAGGGTTTAGGAGAAGACACCTGCCCATCGCGATACTTGTCTCTCACGGCGATTCTCGCAGAACGAAAGAAAGAAATAAGATTTCTTGTCGATGCAGATTCGCGCTTCGTCTCCCGGTCTGGTCTAATCGGCCGGTTACGTCACGCAAGAGAGTAAATTAGCCAGACTCGTCTCGCGGGTCGAGAGGATGGTGTCGCAGGCGTATAATGCGCGCGATTATATGCATTAAGCGGCGAGGGGCGTGCTTTAAGGACCAATTATCGCAGCGCTTTTACGCTGTTGGGGAGAATCTCTCGCCGGCATACGATGACACTTTCGAAACGGGATTCTCTCGCGTTTTGACTCATTCTTCTTTTTCTCTTCGTCGACGATGGGTCCAGATCGTGGATCGTGATGAATCCCGACGAATGATTGGAGAGAACAGAGAAGATGAGACGAGGAGATTTCGCGAGAACGCCACGAAGCCGCGTGCCGTCGTCGTTTCCACGTCGTTGGGTTAGAGAATTGCAACAAAATATTCGTTCCTCGCGGCAGTAAACGGCGTCGTTAACGACGCGACTTCTCCCTCTTTCGTTCGCGCGCGTCACCGCCGACTCTCTCGCGTGGCCGTTTTACCACTGCTCTTTTATTGCCGGTAAATTACATGCTTTATTCGACCCGCACGACGACCTAACCAAAAGTAAACTGTATAATTGAACGGTAGTTAAAACTGCGGTAGGTCAAGTTTCTTTCCACCTCTCTTCAGGTTGAACGGATCCGTTCGTCTCTTTTGTTCTTGTCACTTGCTGGCCAAGTCTATTCTAAATTGAACTCGACTTTCAATTCTAATCGTCAATCATTAAATCAACGGTTATTCGTAAACTGAAACTTTTAACTTCGCAAATACCGTTTGTTATTATTTTCTCCTTGATATTAAAATATCGTTTTTAATACGGACCGAGGCGAGCAACCCCGATGCCGAAGTTGCGCGTAAAGAAGACGAACGAACGATCGAGCTGGTGATCGGTAATCAACCGGCGCGCGACGCGCGATTGCTAGAGGACCTTTGGCAACAAAGTATCGCGGGAAACACTTAAAACGACGGCGACGATAAAATCCACGACGCAGCAGTCTGCAGACAGGGCTTGTGCAAGAGATAGCTAAGGGAAAGATTCTGCGAGATCTCCTCCCGTGAGCTTCGAGAGGCTCGTAAATTTTCGCTTTACAATCGTGCTGGATGCGAGTGCCTCGCCTTCTTCGCAATCGGGAAATCGCGCGCAGGATCGTTCGTCGCCGATGTCCGTTTTGTCGCTTAATTCCGAAGCGACAACGATCGATGACGATCGAGTGGCAGGATCGATGTCCGGGGGTCGTTAAAACCAAGATTTAAACGACGTTCGCAGCACGGTTTATTGTCGCGTCTCGCGGTTCCTCTTGATCCTGTTGTCATTTAGAATCTTTTCCGTCGCTGTTTTCAGGAAATGAATGTAACGTTGCCGTTCCATCACAATTCGTTCTTGTTTATAGAAGCAAACTAATCTTGTTTTCGTTACAATCACGCGGGATTTTGTTGTGTCTGTGTTTTTAGGAAAGTCTACAATTTTCCTGTGTTTCAGAGTGGCACAACCGACTAGGAGTAGCTCCACATGAAAAAATGAATTGCAAAAAAGAATAAAATTTTTTTTTTAAACTTTTATTTTCGAGAAAATCGACTTTGAAAATTTATTAAGTACATTTCAATTTGGCTAATAACGTAGTAGATATGCGAATAATTAACACGAGGATATTCCATATGTAAAAAGAAGTGAAAAAACATAGAGTAGAAATTTCTTCGCTCAAGGCATTTTTAAAAAAATAGACTTTGAATACGTTTCGTTGAAAATTACGTGTAAAGTACTCCATTTCCTCAAAAACAAAGGCTTTAATGAACAAATTTTATTTTTTCTTCTCAACAGTTTTGTACATTTTATTCAGTTGTGCCACCCATTCTGAGATCATGTATAATACAAGGTGTTCCAAAGTTAAACGTCAAAACGTTAAGGGCATATAGGAAACTGATAAACTAATTGATAATAAAAAGCCTTTTAGAGATTTGCTCAATTTTAGCTTAATTTTGGAAAAATCGCAAAAGAAAAGAAACAACATTTTTATTTTTCCATTTATTTATTTATACTTGTTTATGTTATTATCCATTTTATTATCCATATTACCATCTTAAAATATCATCTATATCGTCTATTTAATGAATATTTGTTTTTCGTAGCAATCCAAGCATTAAGTCGAACATTGATTATACTTATTGCAGCTAGACATTGTTCTAATAATAATTGCAGTTTAGTTTCTCAGTTGTTCTCTTAAGTTGATTTGCATCGAATAAACTTACTGAATAGAACATAAAAACTAGAAGGAAGAAAATCAGAACTTTTTTTCTTTCTTTTTCTCTATTTTCTCTAAAATGAAGCAGAAACAAACAAATCTCTATCGAAAAAATTTCTATACGTTCCCGAAGTTTTGACATTTAAATTTGGGACATCCTGTATTCTTTTTATTCTTATATCCAAAATCGGATATATCGGTATCGCGATTTTTGTGTTACTTTAATACTTGAACTTTTTTTGAACATTTGAATACTTCAGCTTTTCTTATTAGACTTATTACAGAATGTTTCTATCGAAAAGCATTATATACAAGGTGTATTAGGATATGTATACATAATTCTGGTGGATTCAATGCACTGAAATAAGAAAAAAACATATAAACATATATACAATATAATCTTGTTTCAGAATCAAATTATTTTTTATATATTTAATAATTAAATTTAATCTTATAAATTTAATAATTCTTTTGATAAATTTTGATAAATTATGTCTTTCACTTAATTGTTTATAAACACTTGTTATAAACGTATTATTGACGATTGTCAACAAATTCGAACCAGACAATTTTAATCGAAAAATACCAGACAATTTGGATCAGAATTTCGATGATAAGGTACCTAAAAACTCATATTCGAGCCGAAAATGATCACTTCGAGCAAACAGATAAGTAATTGATATTATATAAAAAAATTGTATCAATTTATTATTATTTATCTCAAAAACAAGGCTATTTCGGAATATATAAACTTTTTTTCTTATCTTAGTGTGCTGAATTCACGAATCAAATTATGTCCATATATTCTAATACAGTGTCCATGTTTTACCGAGATTTTTACACATTCTGTTTTTACAACAATGTTTTTTGGCGATTTTATATAATACTATATATGATATAAAAATTGCAAGATAATAAGGATTAATATTTCGAGATCGACAAAGTTTCAAAAAACTATACTCAATGATCGACAATATATTTATATATAAAATTTAACACGACTTTTGTTAAAAATGAATATTTATGAACGTCATCATCATACCAAACTCAGTTACACCAAATGATTTTTGTTATTACATAATTGATATACGCCACTATTTTCAACTTATACTACAATGGACTTATAGTGTAGTCATCTATTTATATATTTATTTAATTGTATATAATGTGAAAACTACAATGCTTTAGAGACTAATACTAATATAATGACTTTTTCAATTGCGATCCAAAAACAGAGAAATAAACATCTTTGGCTACTTAACAGAAATATTAAATGACGCAACGGTTGTATTATCAGTTTCGTATGTGTTAAGACCTTCGATTAAATCGACCATAAAAGTTAAATTCGCTCGGTAAAGTTAAATCCGCGTTTGACACGCCACGAGGTAAGCGTGTCAGGCTCTCGTTCGACTTCGAATCGAGTTCGTGACTGCTTTTATTGTTAAATAAATAATCAACCAGTTGTTGCCGTGTTAGGCATAATTTATTGGCTTCCCTAACACCAACAGAGCCCCTCTCTTAAATTCTTTCTACCTTGTTTCGCTCGCACGATCTCGGCCTAGTCACCACCGATGAGCAGCATCCTCCTCTCCTTTCGATTCTCCGTGTATCTTTGTCTCTTTCTGTCGATGCACCGGAACCTCGCCTCGGAGAAGAGGAGAAGAAAGTGAAGGAAAGAAACGCGCTTGCGATGCGTGCGCCTATAGCCCGTTTATCCTGGCCCCTTTTGGCCGGTGGCTTATGCTAAAACCGAGCCCTCGTGGTTTCTCTAATTGACAATCGGCTGCGTTCTCCAAGCCGGACCTCGAGGTGGGAACCGACAACGACCGCGCCGCTGCGACATCGTATTGTCTCGCGTTTTTATTCCTACTTTTCTGCCCGGTTTGGCACAGTACCAACGTGGAGAGAGAAGGACAAAAGGGTGGAGTTCTCCGTCGATCCCTCGGCAGGGAACGCATACCTCGGGATCACGCTCGTTTGCGCTTTCCACGGATTCACGCGGGAATAGCTGGATCCGGCCCCTGGATTGCTGGTGTGCGTGCTCTCGGTCGCAGCTCGAATTAACGAGTAACAACGGGGCCACCCTGACCCGGGCGCCAACGTGTCCCATTAAAGGCGCCTTTTTTCTTCCAGCCGACCGAGACTCGGTGCTGCTGCTGCTGCTACTGTTGCTGCTCGTTATGAAAATTCCTCGAGTTCGATACCGGGACACGATCCAGCGGATTATCGAGGCTGCGGATACGATTTCGTTCTTCCATACTGAACGAAGGCAAGTTTCCTTGGTTTTGTTTGTCGTCGGTGAGGTGTATGCCATCTAAGTCCTGTAAATTCTTTTCCGTGTACGATGCAAAATACTCAAGTTATCTCATCGTTCATCGTTGATTTCAGTAAATCAGTACGATACACTCTAAGAACGTTCGGTCGTATTTTTCGCTGCAAATGTTCGAGACGCTCGACCGGTTGCTTCTTCTTGTTTGAACGCAGTCTGATTGATTTACGTTTTACCCTGGCGGCGAACGACCCTCCGCCCCCTTGGGTTACGCGTGCGAGCCTAAGCAACGCTATCTCTCTATCGGCCGGCGGTGCGGCCATTATCGCGCAAACTATGTACGCATACGTATATCCATGGCACGCTCGTTTTTTCCCACTCATTTCTGGGTGTACGTCGTCCGCGAAGCGCAACTTGCGGCTACCCATCCCCCGTCGGATCCTTTGGTCCCGCTCTTTTCGTCCCCCCTTCTTCCCCAGTACGCGAATATTTCCGTATCCGTCGCGTGGGCATTCGTCACCGATCGATACTGCTATTTTTGCCTTTTCCAATCTCGTTTGCCTACCAAGATTCAAATTAGACGCATTATCTTGAAAAGCGTGCGATCTGTGTGAAACAAGGGGAAGTAAACTCACGAATTAGTTGTTCTTACGACTGCCTGATTCTCTCTCTATGTCGTTCGAGGCCTCGGGGACGTTCCAGCTTTATCACGTCGGATGTTTGCTTTAATTAGCTCGTTCGCGTGGTCTCGGATTTAATTAAGAATCAAACAGCTTTATTGCCCCAGGAACGTTCTCCCTGGCGGCTGGTCGCGCGGACCAGACACCAACCAACCAACCAACCAACCAACAGACAACGGGGGATCGGTTTTGTTTTCAGTGGCCGAAGAAGGTCCTCGACGAATCGATCTGAACGGTACACGGGGGATCGAGAAGCTTCTTCGAGCGTTTCCTACCCTCATATCCACGCCGCTTCTCACGATCCCCGCTATTAGCCAGCTGTAATTTATTACTTTCCACCTTAATAAGCATAATAATCGCCGCGGCCGGTTGTTCGCGCGCTCGCAGCTCCGCGACCTTTGACCCCCGGACGATCTTTAAGGTAGCCTGCAAGTGGTTGCGGACGTTTAATGATGCTGCGCCGCGGCGATTCGGCGCTCGCAAATAGGAGCAACGAATCGAATGGGGAGAGGAGCGCGAGCAGCCAACCAGAAATCGTAATTCTTTTCAGATCCTCTTCGTTTTGCTACCTCCCCTCCTCCTCGGTCACCTTTCCTATTTATAGTAGATGGAGGAACACAGCTCGCGATCGCACATGTTTTTCGGGTATCCCGTGCTCGGGACCAGTTCACCCTCCTGCGGTTTTACATTTGTGTTTAGAACGTACGATATGATGCAAATTGATGATCACGAGCTGGATCAGCGCATGTACTTTCAATTTACGATAGGAACCAACATTCTTAATCCTTTCTGTGTTTACGATATACTGCCAAATTATTACATGCCAACGAATGTCAAAGATTCTCTCAACGGTGCACGGAAAAAGCATCGTCGGTTTCTCGCTTCGCAGCAAGCGTAGCCAGACCCATCGCATCCTGGTGCGCGACCAGGCTCGTGCACAGAAAAGAGGTAGAAGAAAAAGTAAAAGAAGGGGAAGATGGAAAAAGAGAGAAAGAGGGAAGAGTGGTTGCGCTGTCGCGCGACGTGGCTCGCGGTAATAGGATTTCACGTAAGCAGCCTCCCAGGCAGCGGCCAAAAATCGAAGGAGCTTACGGCGAGATGCGCTGCCGGCCGGTGCAGCCAGCGTGCTGGTTCGAACCGAACGGCCGAGGAAAAAGGAAGATGAAAAGGCGGCCGGGGGACGGAGGGAGGTGACGCGACACTGGAGAACAGGGAGGCGGTGGGCAGAGAAGACGCTGGGCACGGGGAGAGACACAAAGAAGGAGAGAACGGGGCAGGGAGGAGAGGCAGCGAGAAAGAAAGACGTCCGGTCCGTACAATTTTAATTAACCCGGTACCGGGTAGCCGATCGCGATCGAATCGGGTGCACGATCTACAAGGAATCTACATAAGATCCTCCACTCGCGGCTACAACTCAATCCCCTCTTTCTATTCCGCTCTCTCGGCGGGCCTTAAGCGACCGGCCCGCCACGGACCTTTTCTCTCTCTCTCTTTCTTTCTCTCTCGTTCCTTCTTCATCCACGTGCACGTTCTATGTATACTCCTCTATGTGTACGGATTCGTGCGGTGGACACGAAGAAGAGGCGCGCACAATCTTTGCGCTCCCGCCGTGGCTTCCCCTCGTACCCTTATCTCGGCGAGCATCGAAGATAGCAAGCTCTCTACGTTGCTCGCCAGCATCCAGCGAGCTCATATTGTTCTCCTCCCATGCACCGTGTAACTTACCGACCGAACGAAACCGTGAGTCATATCTCTCTCTCTCCCGCCGTTACTTTCTTTCTTTTTCACCAGGGAAGACTACTCGTGCGTTCACGGTGGACTTAACAAAGTTTAGGACTCTTGCCTACGTTCCTTCTCGAAAATCCGCTTGGTCGTTCGTTGCTGGTGCTCCAAAGGAGCGCGCGATCGAGCCCCGTTCTCCAAAGGGGAATCGTCGATCGCCGCGCGGCATCCAAGATTTCGCTCGTGTTCGCGCGTCCGCGCGTATTAGGGCACTCCGACGAAACGGTGAACGCGCGGCCAACGCAGCCATACGGAGAAGCTCGGTAACACGATAGCGGCCGTATGTAAAACCATCTGGTGTAAAACGAGCTGCTGGCTCGTTCGAGTATTAAATCGGCCCTCTTCCATCCCCCGCTATCCTCTTCCCGACTCTCCTCCTCCAGGCTATGCTCTTTTCGTCCATCTTCTCTCAATCGCCACCCTCTTCTCCTTCTCCTACGATCGCTTCGATCCGCGTCTCGAATTGGTCCCTTTATCCGGCTCGATCAACTCTCCGCGTTCGCGTTCCTTCGTTCGCTGTTCAGCTCTCGGTACGCGCACGATCGTGGACACGAGGAATCCGCGTTAAGCCGACTTAAACCGTGGCGCAGCGCGCTACGGACGAAGATTGAAAAGATGAAGATGAAGAAGACTCGTTGCCGCACACGCGTCGGCCTCGAGACGCGAAACGTCCACCGAGTCGAACGTCCTCCCGCGTTGAACTCCCGACTTAATCGGCCGCGGTCAACCGGTCGCGGAACAAAGGATGGCCTCCTGCTAGCGATCGCCACCGAGAGATACCGCGCGTAGTGAACCTACCGTGCCCGAAAGAATGCCGCTTTTCTCCTCCGCCGTGAGGGAAAACGCAAGCGGTGCCGGCCGCAAGAGCACGCGTCCGGCTCCAACATCGTTAAGCAGCCGCGAACGCGCGTTCTTCGATGACCGTGGAAACGACACTTTGTACAACGGTGGGTAATTAAAGGCCGGCTTTACGTTTCAGCCGGAATATATTAAAAGTCGTGTATCCTTGTTTCAGAGGGGCAAGAGGTCGAGGGAGAGTGAATGCGAGCAAACCTCGCACGTAGCCCTCGAAAACTGGGCCAGGAAAGAGTTTATACCTCGCCATTCGATGTTTCTATCAAAATTTTCTCACGCTATGTATACCTAAGTATTCGCGGCATATGGAACATTGGCGTATAAAGAGCGAGCGTGTTCGACAGGATACTTCGTTTTCCTTTTTGTTCCATGGCGATCGTTCAGCGATCGCGCGTCTTTGATTGCGATTAGCCGGTTACGAGCGTCGACGCCGGAACACCGAAACAAGAATCCTCCTTAGACACGCGATTATACTGGAGAGGAAAGTCTTGTCGATCGATCTCAGACAAACTGCTGGACAATTTTCATCGCCAAACGCGAGGAACGTCATATGCGAGCGACTTGAACGACTCTCGGTCTTCGTCTTGCCCGGATGTCTCTAAGTTTCGAAACGCTGCATGTCATTCGCTAATAATAACAGCGAGCCGATCTATCACCCTCTTAATGAGAACGAAGGCAGGATGCCATGGTCCGCGAGGTTTTATTAATCACCTTTATCTCAGTCCGACCAATGCCTACTTAAGACACGTGTCGCTTATGCACCACGGTTACAACGACAATATTTCAACGAGTAGAAGTTTCTTTCACGCGGGTTGATTTTTGCTGGCCTTCTTCCCTTTTTTTTTTTGTTTTGTTTTGTTTTGAGCAGATGTAGCCTGCACGGTGACTGAATTCTCGTCGAGAAGATTTTTAATAAAAATCTCGGGAAAGCAAATACCGGAATTATCTCTAAATGACAGGTTCCGGTCGAAGATGGTACCGAGAATCAAACGGTATCGATATACTCGGGACAGAACTAGGCGAAATTACAGCGCTCGAACGGCACGGCACCAAAATTGCTACTCTTTCTGTGGATCCTTAAATTTTAATGGCTCGCGAGAAGTAACGCGTTATACCCTGAAATTAGTCGTCGATATCGCGAAGTCGATTCGGCAAATTTCATTGCCAAATGTCACGATCAATACCGTACAGTCACCGTTGAATGTCGAACGAAGACTGTCAGTGCAAGAGCTAACCAAAAAAGAAAGCAAATGGAGAGAGAGGAAAATCTTGGGAAAATCAATGGAGATTAGTGCCCCTTAACTCTAGATTAATCTCTAATCTCTCGTCAAAATGACGATCGTATCTGTTTATGCTAATGGCATCCGAGGATGTTGTCCCTTTCGGATGTATATTCCCAATTAATCCAACAAATATGGGATAAAAATGCTAATAATGTATGGTTGATACCATGTCATAGTTAGATAAAGAGATTTACAACGACAACAAACTTCTCGCATAATATTTTGTACTTACAAGGCCAACACATGGCTTAGGCAGGATAATGACAACAGAAAATTGATTCTAATTTTTCCTAATTCTAGACAGAATGTTCCTCTGCCCACCGAATTAGCTAAGACATCTTATAAACTTTCCGTTATTGGTACTATAAACAATAAGATTTCATTGTAGTTGAAAGACTCGAAGAATCACAAAGTTGGAACATATCCGATGTTAACACTCTTGTAACTTATAAACCGAAGAGCAACAAAACAATGTTCAAGCGAACATTAATGATTCTACCAATAAACCGGAAATAACACATTTCTATAATAACACCAAGGGTCGCTACAGCCTGTTGAATATAGTTTGACGATCTAGGGTTAATGCGAATTGGCGAGAGCTGGCAGATAATGAAACTGTGAAGAACAGCCTCGGTTAGGGACGTGTTAAGAAAGTCATGCCACTGACCTTTCTCATAGTTGATTTGCCTCTCCTGCTGCCTCGCGTTGTCGGCCGCGACCTTGAGCAGGCCCTGGATATTCCTGAGCAGGGTCTCCGTACTCGAGACCGAGGGATCCTGGCCTCCCTGTGAAACTGCCACCGCCGCGGAGGCGATCTGCGAATAGTTCAGGGCCTGAGGACTCTCCGATCCCGGCGCAGGCAGCGGCAGGTTCTCTGGCACGTCCGACAGATCTGGAAAAATCATCCATACACGTGAAGGATTTCTCGATTCGATCGAATAACTGTTCATCCTCTGATCGATTCATGTAGAATTTTCTTACTAAGTGCTCATTGTCTGTTACCAATTGCATTTTAATTTCGAAGATTTTATTATTATTAGATATTTTAAGTTATTTATTTTATTATTAGCAACATCTTTATGTGACGTTATTGACTCTCTACTTATTAAATTAACTGTTTAATTAACTGTATATAGTTAATTAAGTTTATGAAGATGGATTTTGAGAAGAAATTTGAATTGATACAAAAATGACACAACTATATTGTTTATAAAGTGCCTTTTAATGAAGAAAATTGCGTGATACCTGATTCATAAATTTAACATGTGCAATTTAAATAAAATAATATTTTGAAACATTCAACAAGATTGTCAAGAATTTTAAAAATAAATAGGACATCAAACATTATCCTTTCCCCAAGAATATGTACAATTAATAGTATATACTCATAGTTCTGACACGTTACACATATAAGAAAGTTTGTACGATAAGAAACTATATTATGTTAACGTGTTCTTTATAGTAAAAGGACTAAATAATTGAATCAAATTTCAGTTGAAGACAGATTAATGAATAATAAAAAGCACGTAAAGAATATTAATGTTATAAAAACAAAATCTCTACAATGTACATAAAAAATATGCCATAATACTTAAATTTTATACCGGAGTTGGCCAGTAATC
This sequence comes from Lepidotrigona ventralis hoosana, assembly GCA_002806875.1. Classification (NCBI taxonomy): domain Eukaryota; kingdom Metazoa; phylum Arthropoda; class Insecta; order Hymenoptera; family Apidae; genus Lepidotrigona; species Lepidotrigona ventralis. The sequence goes on from NIPQ01090643.1 coordinate 59,289, forward strand.
AATTACTTTGAAATCATGTCTGTAATCAATTACTTTAAAATCATGTCTGTAATCAACTAAATAGTAATCGTGGTAACCGTTACTCACTTAATCATTATTAAAATAAATCACTAATCTTGATTAATTTTTGTAATTTGTAATCGTTAATCAATGATTTTTAAATCATTAAATGATTAATTTATATTTTATTAGAATCTGTAATGCGTTATCTCTTTATATTGTTGTAATATGTTACACAAACGTGTAATTACCTTGAATTGTGCCATACAACTAAATGTCATTATTAATTGCAGTTTGAATAGTAGATCAAGACTAAAGAGAATACGCGTATTCTTTGCTGCATAATACAATAATATTTGTATTATTGAATTTAGAATAATTTATTAAAGCTTATAATTCTCCGATATATTTTCGATATAAGAATGAATCATAATAAACGTATCATAATAAAGAATCTGAAAATTTTTGATCGTTCGACAAGTTTATCGTTAAAGTTCATGTTCAAGTCATACGGAAGATTATGCGACTAATAGATAAGACTTTCAATTGATAGAAAATGTTTTGAATACATCCTGATAAAATTGTAGTTATGTACATTGCAAATAATAAATATATAATTTTTATAGTATTATTGATAGAAATAACCTACTAATACAATCATAATCAAAATGTAATCATTTTGTGATTAATGATCTTGATTACTTTCCTTATTCATTAGTCAGCGATTAGTAATTATTTTGATAATCGCTAATCGTGATTAATATTCTAATTCCCCGTTAATTATAATCATTAACCATTAATCAGATTACATTTCGCTTAACTTTGTTTCATACATTTCACTCACGTGACTGGAAAAATTTGATACTATGAAAATAAAATGTAAAACTTTGGAAAATAAGAATATGTGTATCAATAAGTACTTTTTATAGCACATTCTACAAGTTCAACTTCGTCCGAACAATGATCAACTTTCCACACGTTGAGTGCCTCGTGTACCAAATTTGCACGCTGAATGAAATTTCTGCTTTATGCTTTAATTTTCTCGTTATTTTTGTATATTTTTAATATACGATATAATATATGAAGTTATTCTTTTTTTTTTGTTGTATAGTATATTTACAGTATATTTTGTTATATAGTATGTTTCAACATTCATTATAATAATAAATAAATTTCAAGCTCTAAGAAATATAAAATTTTTACATATTTCCTAGAAATGATACTCTACACCGTGTATATATCATTTCTGGTACACGCGGCATTTTGGAATAGTTCACTTAAAACTATCTCGGCACTCGACGTGCTAAGCAATTAAGTCGACCTCGATCATGCACGAACCGATTCGCTGCGCGAAGAACGTAGCGTAGAGACATGATCAGCGTACAGGGGAATACGCATGTAATAATCAGACAAGCGAACGAACGGCAACGAGAACTCGCCTATTAGCCCGTCTCTTTGTGACTTTTTGTCTGGCGTGAGTGCGCGTATCGGAGTCGCGTCGCCGATAAATTTCACCGAAGGATCGTGGAACAACGTTCGAGGGAGGTCTCGCGCGGGCCGCTCTCTCGGAGGAGACTTACAACGCGTGCGTGTTTCAAAGTCGTAATCCCGCGACGACTACTTGTTACCCTTCGCCACGTCTCTGATTTAACGTCACCGCGGACGAATTAAATTCGCGAATTAAAACGGCACTCGGTCGAGCGATTAGTCGGCCCGTGTGCGTGGCACCGTGGGGAGAACCAGGACGAGCACACCGAATTGTCGTTTGTTTCCAGCCGCGCGATTTATCCTCCGTTATCGCGCCGCGGGTAGGGAATTTCGATGGAAAACCCTCGAGATTCCACGAAGGACGCATCTGTCCGATCGAACACGTTCTTTCCCATTTCTACTACTCTTTTTCTGCTTTCTACTCGAGGTCGCGATTCGTTGTCGTCCTCGGACTTAAGAGGCGGGAGTAGCCTCGTTATTCTTTCTCTATCGACGATTAGCCTGGAAGCATGGTTTTCGTCGTTGGGAGGAAAGGAAGCGTGGCTCTGGCCAGCGTGGAAGGATCCGGAGATCGGCAATCGCCGGAATAAAGGATGCCTTATGGTTATTGCCAAAGAGGTCCGGAGAGTGGCGAGACAAGACGTCTGCGTGGGTTCTACGGAGCTTAAGTGACCGGTCCGTGCGCTCCTACAGCCCACACCGTGGGCTTTAGCCCCGGCTGCTTTATGGCCAATGATACGTGCTTTATTGTATCGTCTTTTAATTATCAGCGCGCACCTACAACGCCACGGCATTCGGTTACTTATTGCCATTGGCCGATTTAATGCTCGCGCGGCTGCCTTCGGTGCCGATCCGCCGGCACCTTTTGATAGCACAAACCTTTCCACTCTTCTGTTTCTCCTTCTCGTCGCCTCACTCTCTCTTCCCTCCTTTCTTTTTCTTCTTTTTTTCCCTCTCTTTACCCTTTTTCCTCTCGATTTCTTCTCGACGGTCGTCTCATCGCCGTTTCGTTCTCCGCTCGAAACCCATTACAACAATCTGCGTCGGAGGCCAAGGGGCAAAGTATTTCCCATCGAATTCGCAAAACGCGACGACGAGAAATTTCGCGAGGCTCGCGGGCCCGCTTAGCCAGACACTGCCGGCCAAGGAGTTAAAAGGAATCGGACGAAATCTCCAGGAAGTTGGCTAAGAAACGAACGAATCGCAGTGGATCGGATTCCGGGAACAAGAGCGAGATAGCGGCGCGTCTCATTAAATCAGAACTGCATTCCACGGGCGTGTACACTCCCACGGGCGTTCGATGGGGTTCTACTTCGATCACCGCGAGCACCATAGGTAGGATGTAGCCCATGTATACGACACGCTGCGAGACACGAATTTCTTCCCTCTCCGGTACACGACCACCAGAATTTATACGTCTAACTCGTGTCTTTCCCGAAATTTAGGGGCCCGCTAATTCTACTCTGCAATCCTTACCCCCACCCCCTCTCCTTCTTCTCACTCCTAATCCACTCGAGTGCCATTTACTGTTACTTTTTTCGTTAGTTTCGCTTTTAACACTATAAACAAGATTAAAAATTTATGAAATCTGATATATTCTCTTTATACATAAAAAAATAATTACAACTCGGGACACGCAAGGACGATGTATCATCAGAATTTTCTTCGTACTAACATAAATTAAATCAACTTTTTTTTTCTTCTATCGTCATTGTTAATTTCTTGTAGCTTAATCATATTGGTTTAACAATTACATACACATATACAGTGCCAATAATTTTTCTGACAAAATGAATGTTTTTTCCAATTTATCCAACACATTTTTTTCTTCTATCGTCATTGTTAATTTCTTGTAGCTTAATCATATTGGTTTAACAATTACATACACATATACAGTGCCAATAATTTTTCTGACAAAATGAATGTTTTTTCCAATTTATCCAACACATTTATGGTTTTGCAATATTTATCCAAACATAATAGTTTCTAAAGATCTATCGCTTAGTAACGTACCATTTTACTGTGCCCATTATAAGTACGCTTTTTTTTATATTAGACATTTCGATATTAAATATATCAGATATTTAGATATTATTTTATACTAATCTCTTAATACTTTAATACGTAAACAATTAGTTATTAATTACTAGTTACTGCTATTTTACACTTTCGAATTCACACTTTTGATTTCATTCAAAAGGTTTCCTCTTATATGTGAAATAAATAAATAAATAAATAATTAGTAATTATAAATCCATAAAGAACAATAAATATAAACAAATACATATATTTTTTATATTTTTCGACAGTCATCAACCGCTAAAAATTATACGTGAAGCCATCAATCACTGCGTTGACAATCACATGTCAGTAGCAGTATACTGATCGTTATATATAGTGTGCTTCGTCAATTTCATATTCCCCTGTAATTCTGCGATTTCCTTTTTTCCTTCGTTCATTCATTTTTATACGAGATACAAGGTACGAAGTAGAAACGTGGTAGGAAGAAAGACGTCCTTAACGTTCTCGTCAACCGAGGCGAAAACTCGCAGGCTCTAATTGGAATATCCAATTAACGCGCGGTGCGCGGACAATCGGCAAATCGATTAGAAATCACCGCGATTATGACGCTTCAGTGCATCGAAGCGCCAGGACAGCCGAGATGGCACCATGGGCCATGGTCCGAGATTTTTATCTAGACCCATCTTTCACTATTAAAATGAAACTAAATACCGAAGATGCGATTCTAACGACCAACGGACCCCTCTGCCAGTGGTGCTCCCTCCGTGTCGACGATCGTTTTGCGCGAATNGCGCGGACAATCGGCAAATCGATTAGAAATCACCGCGATTATGACGCTTCAGTGCATCGAAGCGCCAGGACAGCCGAGATGGCACCATGGGCCATGGTCCGAGATTTTTATCTAGACCCATCTTTCACTATTAAAATGAAACTAAATACCGAAGATGCGATTCTAACGACCAACGGACCCCTCTGCCAGTGGTGCTCCCTCCGTGTCGACGATCGTTTTGCGCGAATCTCGTTTGCATCAACTCACTTCTCGATATTATTAAAATGAAACTAAATACCGAAGATGCGATTCTAACGACCAACGGACCCCTCTGCCAGTGGTGCTCCCTCCGTGTCGACGATCGTTTTGCGCGAATCTCGTTTGCATCAACTCACTTCTCGATAACTCGCAAAGAAACATACTTATATTTCATTCACAGAAACGAATTTCTTTCTACCTTTGACATCGCCTCGACAAACTTTTGAACCACAGATCGTGAATAACATCTAGTAGAATTTCGTTGTTTGTCGTCTATTTCCTCGAAAATGATTTGCAACGAATTTGCACTTATCTGTTGAAGAAAAAGGGTCAGAAATTGCATTAACGCAATTCAATTCGACGCGAATGCATAATGAAATGAAAAGGGTGAAAAGCAAGGAACGAAGGAAAGAAACAAGGATGACAGCCGGGGCGCATACACCGCGCAGAATGTCGAACGTCTCTCGGCGAAAGTTTCGAGCGTTCAAGCTCGACTGACAAGTTTTGACAACCGCTGAGGTGAGACCTCGGTTCGTTCGGGGGAAGACGCGCCGGATGGAAGACGAATCCCAGAGAACGTCGTTCCGCGACGGGCCCGAGATGATCGATGAGAGGGTCTGACCTACCAGTCGTCCCGGAGAACTCATCTTTAAACGCGGTCTGTCCGGTCCATTCGATATAATTATTTTACGTATGCGTGCCGCGCGGAACGGACGGAACATCGTTTCGACTTTCGGCACACGTCAAATCCACCGTCACGCTCTACCTGGCTTTAATTGATCGACTGATCGTCCCAGTCGACGTATCGATCGACGCGACGCTTAGGAGATCGGCCGGTCGCGCGGCAATTTTCCACAAGTGGACTGGGGCCACGCCACGCTCTCTCACCTTCGTCCTTCTCGTTGTCGTCGTCCAGGTCCTCGGACAGATTGTCGTCTTCCTCCTCGTCGTCTTGCGAACGATGCGACGCCTCTGCCTCGCTTCCGGAGTGCTCGCCTACGCTTCCACTTCCCGCCGTCTTCGACAAGTTCAGCACGGGACTGTGACCGTTCGAAGAACCTGTCAACACGATCGTTTCATGAAACTCTCGTCCGTGTGAAACGCATCCGATAACGATCTTGCACGCGCTTCTACGATTCACCGAAGAATAGAGTGGCTCGATCGACAACGATTGATGGATATTATTTGCTCCCGTGCGCATCTTCGTTTATACGAGAAGGAACAGACCGTCCAATTTCCACGGTTGATCCGCTCCCTTCGTATTTGATATCCCGGCATTTTAATCCTGACGTGGATAGATACTGTTTGGCCAACGACGCCGAGCGGAATGACGCATCGCTCGAGGCTAGTTCGTCGTTCGATCGCAGCGAACAATCAAATGTAATTCGTCGACGATCGAACGAACGGAGTTTCAACGCGAGGCGAAGATCACCGCGTAGACCGCGGTCGATTAAGCACGTCCCGACGTCCACGATGAAATCCTCGGAGAGACGAGGGCCACACGAGGTTCCGTGGGGCCCGCGGCTCCAACACGATCGGATTCGAACATCGAACGTCCAGTTTGTCGCCCGCCGGTCGCTCGCCACCAGAATAAAAGGTTCGATCGAACGGATTAAAATATTACGGAGAATCAGAAGAAAGACGGAGCCGCGCGGTGCCCGGTAACCTGATATCGGACTTAATCTCTCCAGGCCGCCTAACGCTCGGCCGAGCTAGCTACGAGAAATAAAGAAATCGAGAAAGGGACTGGTTCGCGGTCCGGACATGCTCTGTTAACTTGTCGTGGTCTTCCTTCAACGTGACCTCGCGGGCCAGCTCTCTTTTTCACGCGTTTAAAATCCAGTTTGTAAAACCCTCATTATATAAAAACGTTCGAACGAAGATTAAGCTTTATATCCGATTCGAAGAATTTTGAACGCACGTTAGAACATATCAAAATTTGTTGTTTGTTCAGAAAGAAAGTACAAGAGCATCCTCCTCCACCGGCGAAGAATCAGCGAAAAAACGGCGATCGACCGCGACGGCCTCGAATCACGGGAAATCGCCGGTCGCCAGGAGAAGAAGGATTCATCGTCCGCGTAATGGTGCTCGACCTATAATACGACTCGGCGTTATTCGCTGTGTATTATCGGCCGATTACTATAATTACGGTAAACGAGCATACGCGTATTTATCTTACCATTGTGCGAGCTCAGATCCCTGGGTTTTTGGTCCAACGCGAGTGCTCTCTCAGCATCTCCTCTCTCCTCGCGGAGCCTGCAAGCAGCCAAACAGATGGGTAAAAGCTTCAGTATCGATTCCGACGAGTGGCGACGAATCGGCCAGAGCGGAGGTGGACTCGGCTTGTGTGCTGGCCATTAATTAAATAATTATTCTAGTCTCGGTTCGAGCCAATCGCGTAGGAAGATAAGTACCGGTCTCTCTGTCGGTCACAGATTATATCCGATTATCGCCGTTTAATCAATTCGTTTTTTCTTCTTCTTCTTCTTTCCATGCAGAGCTATTACACATACATCGAGAGATCGCGCCTTCTCGCGTAAAACCGGCCTTCCCTGGACTTTTTATTTCCCTCGCGATACATGACATTCCCTCGCGTGATAGCGAAGAACCGCGAGTTTCTCGTATTACATTGTCGATTTAAAAGCAACTTGTTTCGCGAACCTGCTCACAAGTCTTCCCTTTTTTACTCTTTTTTTCGGTTTCCTCGAATGTTTGATTTTACGAGAGCCAGGCTATAACAGTCAGCCTTTATGCCTCTGCATCGCGAAACTTTTATTCATGCCCTTGTAAGTTCAGTTGTGCAGTAGCTCGCGAGACTCATCGTTAAGATTCGCGTCCAAATACCATGACTGACGATAATCGAATGATGTTACCTCATGCAATATGTTAAGAATATATTAAGAAACAAGTCTATTCTGTTTGTTTTTTTATTTACGACACACGTAATGTAATAAATCGAACTGAAATCTAAGACAAGAGCGACTCTTTCATACGTTCGTTATCCCGCCGCGGGGAAGAGAAGCACAACCTATTATTTATATTTCGAATTTCTAAAAAATGTACTGCAGATTTTTATTCAGACAGTATTAAAATTTAATGAATGAGTAAATGTAAATCTAATTTTTTAATGCGTGAAACACAGATTCGTGACGCCATGCAGATAATTCTGTTTGTTTTTATTCAAAGAAAATAAAAATTCGACTGCCATCACATGTGTATGACCTCTCAATGAAAGTCGACATATTTGTGACGCTGATAGCGAACATGTTAAAGACAGCGGCTCGGTATCTTCAGGAAGGAGTAACGAATTCTTGAAAGAAGCTACTTCCGAGGATTAGACGAAGAAAGAGACGAATTTATTTTCCAAGAGTTGCGCAACGTAATTGGAAATTGGTGTTCCCCGGGCGATTAGGTATTCTTCGCAAACCCTCGGCTCCGAGCCCCGATGTTCCTATCTTTGTCTTGGAAATTATTCTCCTGGGTATAGTTCTTTTTTTCAGATCGAGGCAGGCCGCACGGACCGAGGGCGCCTTTTCGCACCTCGAATCGAACCGCGGACCATTAAGTAAGAAGTTAATATCATTAAACATAATATTGGGCGCATCTGGGAGCCGCAGAGCACTTACCGACCCACCGCCAACCACCCCCGCCGCAAACCGCTCTCTCCTCCGGCGGCTGTCGCCCCGCGCGAGAACCCGCGAGACCTTCACCCACCCCCGACACCCTCCCACTCGGTTCCCCGACCGCTGCCACCCTTCTCGACCCCTCGAACCTTAATTTTTTAATGAGAAAATGCTTTCAAAGAGCCGGAGAGAAATACCGTGCGTCTACGAGCGATAAGTTACGGCCGCGTTAAGCGGAATGGAGGAGAACAACCGAGGATCTCTACCTTCTTTCCCTCGTACTCTCTCTC
>NIPQ01090643.1:67810-82597 GCA_002806875.1 Lepidotrigona ventralis hoosana
CCCCCCCCCCGCTTCTCCTCTTTCTCGCCGGGAAAGGGTTGGGATTTTATTTTTCAACCGCGTAAAAGGGCTGGGAGAAAAGGGGCCCTACGTTTCATAAAAGTCGTCTGGCACATTCGTTTCCGTAGGTTATTGCCGGGACCGCGAGCCGACACCGATGCCCCGCGCGTATTATTTTATTTATTATTTCACTTTAAGACGCGTCTTTCTCCGACGAAGGATTAAAGCGGGCTCGCATAAAGAACCGGGAAGCCTCGTTCCGCGTCACCTCCGAACACGTCACATTCAACCGGTCAGTATAGTATCGGTTTATTTCCCTTCGTGCCGCCCCGCTCCCACATGTTCGCTTTTAATTAAACTTTCTGCGAAATGCGGCTTGTCCAACCGTCTAGCATCACGACCGATGAATGTTTGCATCCTTTGAAAGTTCAACCGGTGTTTCAAATTGAAAAGAAATACTTTTCAATCTACGTTCAACATCGTCGTGTCTTCACTTATTCGAAACCGCACATGATCTCCCTCTACAGAGAAAATATTTGTAAAAATTCGTATTATTGATCAGCTGTTTAATTATAGGCAAAATAATGATTAATTAAAAATGTATATGCATGTACTATGTATCTACGAGTGAACTGTGGATGTTTATACAATTTTATAATTTTAATTTTATATTTTATATTTTTCACGAACAGAAATGGAACTTTAATTACTCGATCTACTAAACATTGTAATTTGGATATTTCATATGTTTTTTGCACATTATATTGATATATCAGATCTATACAGATTTTTAGATTTCCCAAAAATGTATGAATATTTCTCAGTTTATTTATTAGTGTATGCGTTTGGATATCTTTGGATAGTTTATTTGTTAAAACAACAACTTTTCAATGCACAACTATTATGCATCGTTAATTCGTTAACTTTTACCCATTACTTTCTAAGTGGAATATAAAACTTTTGAGAAAAAAGTATAAAAATTAAAATTGTAGTTCGCTGAGAACTGTAAGAGAAAGTATATAATGGTTTCGAGTACAGAGTTGGGCAAATTTTATTTATGATCAAAATAAAAGATAACAATTTGAAAAAATGAATCGTTTCTGTTATTTTGTTATTTTTATTTTTTATTCGAAGGATAAGCTTCGTTTTTCAGATTAAATAAATCATTTGCAAATAATTTTTTATTCCACTTAATTTGCTGAAATAAACTAACAAATAATAATAAGATAACAAAAATGAACAAATTAACGTGAAATTATTTCAGGATGACATCGAGCCAAATAAGATCATATGTTGTACAATCATTCTTCAAATATTTTATTCAGACAATGTCCAACATTGAACAATAATCGAGGAAACTTGGAATTTACGCATCCGCCGTGTGGCGTTTGGAATAAATCGTGCTTTGAGGGAAGAAGAAGCAGCCGTGTGACGCGACGGGTGTCGGGAAAATTAAGGTCGGGAATCGCGTAACATCTTCGGGGGTGGAAGAAGCAAGGGATGTAGAGGTGGAGAGGGGGTAGCAGCTGCGACATCGCGAAATTACGAGGTGGCGTTGGAAGTAGTCGCTCCTTAGAGAAACCGTTGACAAATGACGGAGGCAACTTTTATTATTTTAGATGTCGGCCCATCAGAACCGCCCGCGCTCTCCGTGTTACGACTCCGCGAACCGACCGAGATGTGTTTTACATACATTTCGCAACAGCCTTCGGGAACCGGGTTCGCAACACCCCCCCTTGACAAATGGGCCGGGGTTTTATTAGACCAACTTTTTAAGCTACTCCCCCGGCGAGGATGCGGAGCTCGTCGAAATAAAGATAAACTCTGCCCGCGTAGCTCGTTGCTCGCCTTCCCGCCGTCCATCTCCGACGCGCTTGCTTATTTAAGTACTCGGTGCCGCGATAAACGAGACTAGCGATTCTGGTACAATGCCAAGAAACTATTACGCGGGCCCGTTTGATTATGAAAGCTTGCGAAAACATACACGCGGCCGGATGAGATTTTGTTTCTGTCAATGGAGAATAACGGATCGGATAACGTGAGACACTAGCGTGGGACACGAGTCCATAAAAAATAAATTCGCGAACGATAGAAGAAACGTATGGAAACGTACGGACGATTCGTGGGTGATCCCGTTCGATGAAAAAATGGTAGAAGGCGTTCAGGAAATGGATGGTCGCGTCGCGATCGACCATCGTCATTTGGCGTAGACTCGAATTTCCGTGAGCGGAGCGTAACACCGTGGGCGAGAGAAAAAAGTCGAACGCACGTTTCGCTCGAGAACATATTTACGCGGCCGATGACAAATGGTTTTTAGCGGCGCGGTGGGTGGATAGGAGAAGTTCGGGACACCCGCTGCACTCCCGCAGGGGCCGTCGGAACGCGAAGGGAGAACGAGCGAGGGCGGAGGAGGTAGTGGCAGCGACGGTGAAGGCGGCGGTGGAAGTAGCGGCGGGGGACGGGAAGGAAAGTGGTTCGCAGATGCGCCGTGACTGATGGTCCCTACTTCCAGATGTACTATATACCGCGGTACTTTTATCGGCGCTTGTTTGTTCAGCGAGTTTCGAAATACCAGTGGCAACGGCGTGCCGTCGCCCTGGATCACGGATAGCAGCGAGAGAACGCGCGCCACCAGAGAAACCTATATAGAAACCGGCGAGTGGGAAAGAGAGGGGAAAGCGTAGACAAAGTGGAAAGAGGCGGAGGTGGAAGGGAAACGAAACGAGCAACTGCGATTACTGTCGACGGTCAAAAGAAAAAAAAATGATAGTTGTATCAACGGCAATACACACGTGTATTTACGCGTCGTATCCGCGACGTTAAGGCTTTCGTCGTGCGCGATGATGGACGGCTATCACGTGAGACAACGTTCCTCTTTTAGTTTCGCCCCCGTTTTTGTCCTCCCATGAAATTCCTCGTGACTGTACGACCAAATAACAGTCGTGTTTTTCCTTCTCCTGTTTGTCCAACCGAGGGAAAGTCGGAAACTGGTAGATGGAGAAATTGGTGGTCAAAAGGGTTTTTCCACGGAGGGGGTGGAAAGTGGATCGGCGGATTTCGGACGATCAATTAATAAGAGGAGGATCGGCCACTTTTCATCCGAGGGAAGCTGCGCGCCCACTCGTTCCTATGTAAATTGAAGAGGTTACATGGTTTTACATATTTCAACAGATTCGCAGCGGCGCGGGGGTCAGGCGGCGGACGTGGCAGGGAAGACGCGGGAAAAGTGGAGAGGGAGGCGATGGAGAAGGGGCCCGGTAGCCACTCGAAAACCGCGGGCGAAGCGTTTTGTCGAGTGTTTTATGGAAAGCTTTAGAATTGTAGATTTTCTCTCTCTCCGCTTGCAGCGCAACCACTGGATTTATGATAGCCGCCGCGCGAACCTACGACCCTGCTCGCTGCTACTTTCAGCGCATCCTCGATAATATAAAAGGATATTATTTAAATTCTTGAAAATTCCACGAGTGTCCGCGCCACCGGGCGAGCTGGTGGCTCGCGATCTCCTGCCAGCCAACACTTTTTCCACCTCCATCCGCATAATTCGCGTCAGAAACAGTTTAGACCGATGATCAATGGACGAACACGGGGATGGGCGTTCGGTCTTTCACGAGGGGCGAGAAACGACCGCTGCCTGGATGTCGTTTGCTATTGGATTTCAATTGGGAAACGATTACCCTCTTCGAGTGACCGTTTTCCGCTCGTTTGTCATCGACGTTTCCACGTCTCTTTCTCTCGTCGTTCCTCACCCGAACGTTATCGAATTCGGTGGCCAATTCGTCGATGCGTTACGAATAATCGTCCGGAGCGTAGGCACTTCCTTGCCGCGGGATGATTGAATTTTCGGTCGTTCCCTAACCTTCGAAACCCCCTGATGATTCTTTCCCGGTGGTACGTGCCCGTGGCCGCGAGGGTCGTGTATTTGTCGAAAGCTAACTTCGCCGTGGAGAGCGCACCCTTCGACGCGCGCACCACGCACTTCCACGCGTTTCGTCGGAGCAAAAGGCAAGCGCTACCAGCCGCGTGTACGCGCGGAAACTGCCGTCCGGACGGACATTGCAAATATTAGTTCATTACCAAAAGTGGCGGCGAAACCGAGCCTGCGAACAGTAGCGCCGCGGAACCGCAGCAACGTTCGTCCGCGGTTTATTTAATGACACCCTTCCGCTGCTTTTCAATTAACCTCCCCGCTGCTTCTTCTGCTCGCTCGTTTCTCTACTTCTTCACCTTATGTTTGCTTATTTCTTCCGAACTTTCAATCGTCACTTTCTCTCCCTCTAATGCGACGAATTTCGAACGGAAGTTGACGGTAGACTCGCATGCCGATCGACCGTAAATAAGAGAACAGTTCCACGCGCGGGAGATTAGGCACTGCGTGCGGGCTGTCCGTCGTTCGTGCGTGTACGAGGGCAACGAAGAAGAAGCCCCGCAACGTAATATACTGGCGTGTGCGCGCCGCCGAAGGGAGACCATTTAATAACAATATATCTTGGCCGTCGCGAAGATACACGAGAACCGCGCGGAAATAAGGACAAAGAAGGGAGCGGACGCGGCCGGAAAGATATTTTACCATTAGAATCGGTATTCCCTCGGATGAATGCGGCCTTCAGCTTCACGCGTTTAGCAACGTACTATTCGTCTACGAACGAACGTAATTCGTCTACGAATGAATTACGTCGTGCTCGTATTAACGCTTGTGAAAAGAAAAAAAAATATATATATATATATACATGAAGCGGATGTAACGAGGTAACTCGGTCCTCGGTCGAAGAGACAAATTAGACGGGGAGAATCGCGAGGAGCTCGTTAGTAAGTTCGATACTCCCACGAAGACCACGCTCGTTCCCGAATGGAGACTCGAGAAAATAAGCGTCTTTAACGAGATCGCTGCGACCGGAGAAAGATCGAACGACGTCCGAACGTGAAGAAAGACGGGAAAGAGAAACAAGGTGGTTGACAATTTCACGGTACATTGGCGGGCTATGGGTGGTTCCCGAACGTCGCGACTAATTATGTTTTTAATTAATCATCGCGTCTCGTCGCGACCAAAGTTTACTTGGCCACGCTCGTTACCGCATGACGCGACCGCCTAATAACGCGTCGATCTTAGAAGGCACAGCGACGAAGTTCACGCCCCCCTGCAAGTCGACGCAGCCCGCCTTTTTTCCTCGTTATCTGCCGTCGACTCGACGACGACTATCGAAATGATCTTGGCAAACGGGGTGTGGTTCGCGGCGTAAATGACCCGGAAACGAACGAGGAGCGACATCGTTCCTAAAAATACGGCCGACGAAAATTTGGTGAATAAAGTGCGCAACGTCGTTAATGACGCGGCGCTAATTATCGCCTGAACGATAATTATCACAGTTCCTGATGAAATTGCGCTGGGGTGGTTCGCCCCGCTCCGCCGCGCCATGCCAGCCATAAGTAATTCGTTGTCGAGTTAATAAAATGAACGTCCCAGAGGCAATCGTTCGCTAGGTGACGACTCTTTCTCGCGACTGCTGAATGGCACCCTGTCGCGAGATAGTCGACTCGCGCTGGCTTTATGAGACTTTACGAGGTCTTCGGTGAAGAAGAGATATACATCCGAGAAGATGATTCATCCGGATCGATGCGCGAGCGGTAAGGAGGACCAATTTGTTCAGTGGTCGGACACGGGACCGGAGCCCGAGCGACGACCGCCGGGATCGTGGTCAGTATCGTTTCGCAAGAGGGTAGTTAGAAGGGTCCGTTTTCGGGTCAGGACGTTTGGCACGAGCGGCCGATTCGAGGAACGAGTCGACGCGTTTGTCGACCCGGCTGTCGCGTTTCACGAACGATTATCCGCCTGGAGTCCGGACGATCGTTCTTTTCTACCTCGCGGGAATATCACGCGAGCGTAGAAGAGAGACTGACTCGATCCGACATTCCTCAAACACGCGAACGAGCAACCGATTCGATTTGTCGGATCCCCACCCACGCTAAACTCGATCTCTAAATCACGTGGCTGCTATTATTGGACTGCCTGCGGAGACGAGCCGTGGAACACGAAGTCCGCGAACACGAAGATGATCCCGGTTTAACGATCGCGTTCATACCGATGAAGATGAAAGACAAAAGAAACGCCGTGACTAATGCTCGCAGCGATCGACAGCTAACCCGTTATTAATTTCGCCGTGGCATTCGATGGAATCGAAAGGTTACGTAGCCGAAACGAAAAGAGGGTTTCAAGAGAAAACAGACGAAGGTGAACATTCACAACGGTGAGAGGAGAGAGAGGGAGAGAGAAATGAAGAGAAGGAGAGGAAGCGAGATGAGAGAGAGAGAGAAATAGCGTAATTAGCGTATCCCCTGATTGCGGACCGCTGACAAGCCGACGACGCCTCGAGCCGCGTGTGACGGTATTAATCATAATGCGCGTATTTGCACGCGGGACGCGGCTCAGATGCGCGCGCGTGCGTGTCGACGCGCTGACAGTTCGTTTGAACGCAATTAACGCGCCGCTTGATAGTTGTCGGCTCCGAGCTCGCTATCGCGGCGAACGATCGTCGAATCGAATTAACCGTTTCGTCGCGCCGCTCCGCTCTCGCGAAACGGTCCACTGCGCCTCTGCTCGGGGGAGGGGGGAGGGGGGAAGCCCGATACTCGAGAGTTCTTCACGCTTCTTTTTAATCCTCGTTTACCCCCTTTGCATCGACGCGATTCGCCAACGAGGGGTGAATCAGTGAAGAACGACGAAGGGAACGCGATTCTTTTCAAGTTAAAGCGGAGAAATCGACGCGTCCTCGCGAGAAGTTTCACTCTACCGTGAGATTAGAGACTTAATGGGAGAAAATTTGTCGGTTCAATCGTTACGAAAATCGCGGATGCTTGTGCAAATTCAGGTAGCTACGAATACTGAGTGAAGAAATTTATTTCATGCCCTGAATATCGTCAAGCCAATTCTTAACTGACATATATAGTCCATTGTAACTCGAAACAATTTGAAGTTAAACAACAGTTTTAGAATTTAGAATTTGATTGAACTCTATTATTAATTCTCATCACGAACAATGTAAAACAAAGTCAGATACTCTACTAATCTACATAAATCGTTATAATCTATGATATTTCCATTTGAGGATCAAGTATGCCACGAAACGAGAACATTTCTTTTTCTCTCGAATCGTTTCACATCTTTTCTCAACCATGAGAAGATAAGAAAAATCGAATACAATTTCGAATGCCACGGGGATGATGAGTGGGGGTGAAATACGCGCGAAGATGGATCGAAAACGACGCTCGTAACGTCGGGGCTCAACTTTATGAATATTATTTTCCAGCAGATGTCCCCAACGATAGAAGCTCGTCGACGTTGTCGTCGCCGTCGTCGTAATTAATGATGTCTTCGGGTAGGCGGAGAGGGTGGGCTCGTTGGCGAATTCGTCGAAAGAGGAGAAAGACCAGAGGAGGCAGAGTATTTCAGAGGTAAGTTTGGCCGGGCGGATCGACGATAAGGAACCGGGCAAAACCAGCGTGGCTGGATGGTGAACGACAATACGCGAGAATTATCCCGGAATGACGGGGTAGTTTTAAAGGCAGGAAGCCGACATTAGCGCATTGATACCGTGCCTTCTGCCATCGTCCAGACCATTAATATTACTTAGTTTACGGGCAGAGTTCGCGGTGGGATGGATGAACCCGTCGTTTCTCCTGTTTCCGCGATTCCATTTGGTCCCATTTTCAGCCTCTCCAAGGTTTAACATTTCAAAGGCATGACACATCGTCTGTAACGAAGTCTGGGGAAAAAAACAGCAGTTCTACGGAGAGTTATCCGATTTTTTCTAGGGCTGTGACTTCTGGCTTATGAGATTTAATTGTTCGAACTGGCGGAAAGACAAACGAGCCGGGCAACTCTCGCTGCGGAATTCGGGTTTCCGATGTCACGGGATTCGCCGGGATTAGCGGCAACAAATCATCGGGATTAAAACGAAAACAGGGGCGCGCTGGATCGTGTCCCGGTTCGAAAGAAGGCGGAAAGAGAGAAATTATCGTAGCTTGGAAACGTAGGAATGAGAGAAAGAGAGAGAGAGAGAGACAGAGAGACAGAGAGGCGAGGGAGGTGAAAGGGCGACAGGAAAGACAAGATTTCGGTAGGCGTGAGCTCCGTGAGCTTGTAAAATCAAAAGGACAAACAATTAATAACGCCGGTACCGACGATTAATCAGAATTTAACTCGCAGTTAAATACTCGGCTGGCATCGGGGGTTGGAGGCGAGGCGAGCCGACGCGGAGCGCGTAGCCAGCCACGCTCGGAAGGGATACGGCCGAGGGTACGGTGCACGCAGGATAAACAAAGGTTTACATCAGTGTCAGTCGCAACAAGTCCGAATTCGTCTAGGGATCTCGGCATGAATATTCACGGTGCTCGCTGGTCCGTCCCTTCCAGCCTCCGTGCCCGCCAATTCGAACCCCCTATTTCTACCTCATCCTCTTCCTCGTCCATCTCCTCCTCCCTCCGTACCTTTCTGTATCGCTCTGTACGGGTCCGCGACCATTTGCCACCCCCTGCGATATCCATCGAACCAGGCTACCAGTCAAAGGCTGAAATCACAATACGCGTTTGTCCGGTTGACGAAGTCGACGCGACCGGGAGCCGCTAAAGCAAATAGAACGAGACGGTTGGCTAGACAGACAGAGAGAGAGAGAGAGAGAGAGAGAGATGAGAGAGAAGCGAGAAAGGTTGATCGCGGGGGTGACGCGTGCGAGAGGCCGAGGGAAGCGAAGGGAACCGCGGAGAGAAGCGAGCCAATGGTCATTGCCTTTGAATTGGAAATTACGTTTCGGTCGGTCAAGTGTCGATTTTCACTCCCGTATTAACGGTTCGAGCCTGGGGTCCGTGCCTTTCTCCTCCTGTCTTCCTTTCTTTTCGCCTCGACCAACCAACAACATAGCAGAGACCAGGAAACAGACAAAGGAAACCAGGGTCTTGCGGAGACACCCGACCACCACCACCACTCGTAGGGGTGGAAAGTTTCACTTTATACCCTCGCGAAACGGCAGAGAGCCGGTTTCACGCGGCTAAAGCTGCCCCGGTAGCGTAAAAGGAACAACGAGGCTGTTGGGTAACGCGGGACGCGCGAGTATTTCGCACAGCCAGTTGAATGATTTAATCCCCGAATGATGGACGGGCACGTCGTGACGATGATCTGCGTGCCGTGAAGTGACAAGTGGTTAGGATCACGGGGAAACCTCGGTGGCGGATGACGGTGGTAGCTGATGGCGCGCGATGGTCGATGTGCGCGGTGCGGTGCGGCGGATACCGAGGGTGGTCGCCGGTGGTCGACGTTGGTGTCGTATCGGTGACGGGACCGGGCTGCCGGCGGATGGATTTGAGGACGGTGGGAAGGAGGGTGCGGACGCTCGCACCGTACAAATCATGCAGGCATTACAGCGTCACGCCTGGACTCAACCTGTCGCGCGACCGGAAACTCGATGCCGACGGTAATGCTGATTTATCGGACGCGAAACGGTCGCGTGTTGCACCAGCCTACGTTTCCCGCGTCTCGCGGCTCATTTTTCTCGGCTCGCTGCGGAACAAACGCGACACGCAGCACCGAGACACGGCGATCTCCCACCCAACTTGTTACCTATGGCGCGAAACGCCATAATCGAGCTTTCGACGCTACTTTCTCTTTGTTCTTATCCTTCTTTTTTTTTTCTTTTTTCTCTTCTTTCATTCAGGTACGCTTTGAATAATTTCCTACCTTTCGAGATGTTTGACAATATCTTCGTAGGCAGCTCGGCAGTTTTCCCAAACCGTCCCGGACCTGTGGATCACAAAAAAAAACGACACTTGAGATACGACGGTGAAACGCAAAACAGGAGAAACCGAGTCATCGCGAGAAAGGAAAATAACGTGGAAACAAGGAATGCCGAGGTTCCACGAACGTTAGAGGAACGAGGGACGCGGGTTGATAAGCGAATCGGTTAATTATAAGCCTGTCACGATATCTCCTCGAGGAAAGTGGATCCGCGGAGTTGATTAAGAGTCCTCCTCGTGCAGTCTCATCTTTCGTTTGTCCTTTGATTCGATCGTGTCTGTCCCGCGCCCGAAACGGAGACTCTTTGAAGTCGTTGATTAAAAAAGACGTCGTTGGTCCCCAAGTTTCGGCTAATTTACCCGGTGTATCGACCGGGGTTGAATATACTTCGAAGAAACACCAAGTGACTGTGGTGAAGTCGAACGAAAAAACGAAGAGGAACGGATCGAAGAACGAGCCAGTCGCAAACTAAGCTCGAACGATTTGTTGGCGCGGAGGACGTCTGAATCGGAAGTAAGTTGTTGTCGCGAAAGGCGGCCTGCGGCTCGCGTAAACCGGTCGAGCGTTGTGGCGAGCAGGAAGGGCTCGGGGCTGAATTAGAGGGTGGCGATAGAGGGCAACGGCGCGCTGACGGCACGGTACGCCAGGATGGGGTTGCGTTGAATTAATCATATTCCGGTGTTTGTCGTGCCGCCCCCAGACGTAATCCGTCTTACCTCCCGATCTCTCTCGCTCCTCTGCCACGATAGATTTGCATTTTAATTAAAAGCAAAGCGCTGAAATCATAATGCGAAACGTGCGGCGCCGCCTTCGTCGCGTCATTATACACGTAGGCGCGTAGCCTCGGAAGGACACGATTTTACTATAACCGACACTGGCCACCTCCCCCTCCCCCTCCCCGCTCAAGACGAATCGACACAACTCCTTTCCTTTCACGATTCCAACGTTTCCATTCGATCGGATTGAAATAGTATTACATCTCAAGTCGCCATGAATCGAGCCGAGGGACGCGAATGCAAGACGAAGAAGCGAACTGAACCGGTTAATAGCGAATAGAGCGAGGCTAATTACGGTTGGCGGATGTAATCGAAAATTAAGGCGAGTCTCCATATCTTCGAAAGCCCCTGTGGCTGAGACGGAGTTTCACGAAGGCGGGAGAACAGGGAGCACTACCAACGGTATCTATTAGAAACGCGTTAACAAATGCCTAGATTAGCTCAGAGACTATCCTCCCTCTCTCTCTCTCTCTCTCTCTTTCTGCAAGGAGAATCTTCCTCCGACAGACTGCGTCCTCGCGCGTCTTCGTTTCTCCCTATTCGTGTCTCCCACGCAAGAACGACTAAACGAGCTCGCGTAATCCGCGATATACGTCTCGGGACCGCAACGCGTCGAGGATTTATCCGCTCTCACTCTTCTCGATCTTGTGCTCTTAAACGAGACACAAGGCTGCAGATGAATTCATGGAATTTCACACAAAGTGGAAAAACGGCGAAATTTTGGTTAGTTTGGCGTCGATCGTCGACAGACACGTACGACAAGCAGAGGAAAGAAGGATGACTCGGTTGAGGTCGCGAGTGTAACGCAAGCCGAGTAAACGACCTAGAAGGAACGCGGCGCAGCCAAGGAAACGGACTTCGAACGGAGACCGCCACCGAGAGACGGAGGAGGTGAAAGAGGGAAGGAAAGATCAAGCAGTGTCGAGACCCCTCGGATTTCCACGGCTTCGCCGTCTCTTCAAATCCTCTTAAAGTTGTATTCTTTTGGCCTCGCTGGCCCTTCGTTACAACTACACCGGGACAAGACGAACGCTTCCGATCCCAATGAACGCGAGTCGAACCTCCGAAAAACTAGTCTATCGTTTCGCACGAGATTCCAACTGTCACATCTTGGATTAGTTTCCCTATCGTCGCTACAGCTTCGCTCGCAGTTTCATTTATTCGCCATATCCACGATTTGAACCGCACGGGCCAATTTTACGAACGTTTCGAAGAGCTTACCTCGCGAGCGCCTCCATGTTCGACATGTTGGGGTTGACTTTGAGGCCTTGTTCGGCGCGCGCCTGAGCCTGCGCCTGCAGGTGATGCGGCAGACTAGCAGGCGACAGGATGGCAGTGTGCCCTGCACCTGGATGTCCACCCAGTTGCATGAATTGCATGTGACTCAGATGCGTTGATGTTCGGCGCGCGCCTGAGCCTGCGCCTGCAGGTGATGCGGCAGACTAGCAGGCGACAGGATGGCAGTGTGCCCTGCACCTGGATGTCCACCCAGTTGCATGAATTGCATGTGACTCAGATGCGTTGGCGGGTGATTGTAGCCGTTTGCTAGCAGTGGCGACTTCTCCATCCTCGGTACATCTGAAACGAGAAGCGAGCAAACCGCTTTAAACAGAGATAGAGAGACAGAGAGAGCCTACAACGGACGAGAGATGTCTGCCGATATCCCCGCAAATACCATGTGTATATTTACCGGGGGATTCACCGGGCAGGATTCTGTGTTTCCAAACGGACCGTATATCTTCGTCAACCGGCACGCGGCACGATCTCGTTTAGGGGACGATCGCGGTGACGACATCGTATCGGCGTGTAAACTTGTGCCGTCAGTAAAGTCGGCTTATTCGCAAGGCGCGAAGTAACAGCAACTTTGTACGAACGTTCGAGGCCCGAC
The DNA here is from genome assembly GCA_002806875.1 of Lepidotrigona ventralis hoosana. Lineage (NCBI taxonomy): Eukaryota > Metazoa > Arthropoda > Insecta > Hymenoptera > Apidae > Lepidotrigona > Lepidotrigona ventralis. Next base: position 80,256 of record NIPQ01090643.1, read on the forward strand.
GATTATCGAGAGGTCCATTTTGGGATTCCAGTCGTGCAAAGATGACGTCGAAGATGATGCTATTGCGAGACCGAGATCGTGAGGATTCGTCGAGAGGGGGGAAGCGAAAAGAGGACAGAGCAGAAAGGTTATATACGGTGCAACGGAAAGCGAGACTGAGAAGCAGAAAGATAAAGAGAAAGGGTGAGGGAACGGCCAGGCAGAAAGGGGAGAAGGAGGCGGCCTCGATGGAAGGGGTAGAAAATGAGCGGTGCCTATTCATTACAAATTATCTAAATGGCAGTGATTTCGGCGGACCGGCTGGCCGTTTGACGAGTAAGTGGCGGGTTCGCTAGACAGTGACTGTCGATTGCCGTGAATAGTCGTTCGGCTCGCGATTGCCAGCGAAACGCCAGCGAATCGTTTGACAACCACTGTGGGACCCGGCCCATGACCGGCCCTAAAATTGGACTTATTACAACTTATAGAGCGCGATTTGAACGCTCCGCTCAATAACATGCATTATCCCCAATCCATATGATTTAATGAAATCCCTCTAAACTCTCCACTTAGCCTCAGTACCTTCTCGCGCAGTACCCTTCTTTTTATTTTCCCTCCTCCGTGTGTACGCGCTCTTTCGTAGATTGGTACGTGTGTACCAACGAAAGAGAACGAAACCGAACGGCGCCGCGTCACGGGGGAATAGAGACGGAGAAGTAGCTATATGGAGGATGCGAGCGGGCGGAGAGCGAGAAAACGATCAAAAGGGAAAGCGAGAAACAAAAAAGGATCGAGGGAGCAGGGCTGGCAAGCAGGATATGCGGCAGGGAGAGGAAAGGGCCGTGAACGAAGGGAATGGTTGGAGGGAGCGAGAGCGTCGTGGCACGTTCCGATCACCCAAGATACTTAAAACGCCCGTTCTCCGATTTTGTAACTTCGACAACGGCTATTTGTCGGTCGCGGTATATTCGACGTCGTACGACGCCACGATCACCTTTACCAAAATCTGATGCACCAGTCTCGCACTGTTCGTACTGTTCACTCTGAACACCGAAATTTTACCATCGCGTGATTCAAGAGCGGACGAATTTCCGAAAATTTTCCCTTCCTTGACAGCGAGGAGGAAAGAGACGAACCTGCCAACTCGATCGTGGTGGCCGCCGCGACGATCAGCCGGAGCGGACCGCGAGGGACGATAAAACACAATTTGAGCAAAAGATTGCGCTCCTATAACTTCCCACCCCTGGATCCGCGCGCGGACGTATACCGCCACCTCTTTGCCCCTCTCGTGGCTGATGAGGTGACAACCCATAATTATACAGACCGCTTTCTGTCTGGCCTGACTGCAGTGGCATGCGGAGGAGAGGCCTCCATCATCCTCCACCTTCTCCTCCTCATACTCGTCCGCCTTCTCCTCTCCCTTTCTTCGCTGATCCTCTCGTTTCTCTTCCACTTTGTTCAATTTCTCTCTTCTCCCTCGTTCTTCCTTGGCCCTTCTCTGACCGCATGCATTCTCTCCCGCTTGTCCTTCTTTCGCTTTGTCTTTCTCCTTCCGATCGTATTCCCCTCCGTATCTGCGGATCTCGCTTTTTCTCTCGTTATCATTTATCCTCCTTCTTTGCTTCTTTCATCTACGCACGGTGTTTCTCATCCCACGGGGCCGAGAGATCCACCGAAAGCGGACGCTACTCTTCGGACTTTGACTTGCACGCCGCTTAATCACGATACACGTGTTTTCTTCGCATGTGTAACGCTCTGTTCACGTGGAAACGAAGGCGGAGAAGTGAAATCAGCAGTCGGAGGTCTTGGCGGAGGAGCACTTGGCGGTCCGAGGAAGAGGAAGGCAAAGGCAAAGGCGAAGGGAGGGCCGCAGGAGGCGAGTAGTCACCTCTACCCTCGTGCCGCGCGTCTCGTGCCCGTAGGAGAAGGACGACTGCGCTACTTCTTTTCTGGTGTTAATTACAAAACGCGAGAATAAATTGCCAAGCTAAACGAGTGCCCGGTATCCCTCTTCATCGCGACCTCGTCACGTCTGTTCTTTCTTCCAGCGCGGCCCTCCGCGACGGACAGATGAATGGAAGGCGAGCCGTCTGCACAGGTGGAATTTGTTATGCGTAGCGATCACGGCCGGCTATACTCTCCTCCCGTCGCTATCGTTCTTTCGATCTTCTGCTAAGCTCGACGAAAATTTACCGAGTTCCTCGCTGTCTATTTCCTCGGCAGAGGAAACGTCCCGCATCATCGATACTCCCTGTGACTATTTCGGGCTTCGAACGCACACGGTCCCAACTTTTCTTCCCTTTGTAGTTTTCCTTCCTTTTTTCTTTTTTTTTTTTTTTGACCGCTGCCGGTGACCGCACGGA
>NIPQ01090643.1:82686-110067 GCA_002806875.1 Lepidotrigona ventralis hoosana
AAAGTGCAATCTCGATTTCATCCCTTCATCACATGAGCCTTTTTCGACTGGCTGCTTACCACGCGTCTCCTCGCGAAAGAGCAGTTCAGTATTTGCTCTTCTAAGGTCTTCTCCGGATACGAACATCATCCGAGGGCAGTAAACCTTTTGATATATAGTCGAAGGTTTTTAGAGTTCTGTCAGCCACGCCCACAATCAGCCTTAGTATTATTTACACTCTTCGTGGTTTGTAGTCGGTTGTCTCGCATCTTCGTCCCCGCTGCTTCTCCGCCGCCGCTGCCCCACCGTCTTTTTTACTCCTTTCGCGTGCTCTTCCTTGCTTCGTCGTCCGCCGTATTCCCTCTTCGACAACGTCATCGCGATCCGCCTCGTCCTTGTCGCAAATTTCATTCCTGTTTTTTCATCATCCGTCGAGCTATTCCTCGACATATTCCTTCATGGTCGATCGAGAAGGAAACGTCGATTTGCTCCGCGTTGCGTTCGCCGGCCAGTCGCGAATTTATAAAATTAGACAGAACCGCGCGAACTGTATCTTTCGCGAGGAAATTATCTATTTCGGGCGAGCAGGCGTATCACGATCGCATAGCCGCCGGCGGGGATTTTGGACTTTCGGAGGCCATCGTTTCGACACGCAACTCCACCCGGACAGAGAAGGACGCATATTTTATTTCGGAAATGATGATGATACGCACGAAACCTTCGGCTTTATCGTGCCAATTCGCCGCCGGTGAACTCCTTTCTCAAGTCTTTTTGCGAATCCCTATCGTCCCGGTCACGAACAGTGGCGCCGCGTCGCTCGTATATTCTTTCAAAATCTTCCACGTTGCAACTTTGTTGCATCTTAATTCTCACGACACCAATGCATCATCCGCGACGAAATTGTCCGAAATTTATCTTTCGATATCATTCGATGTCGTTTCGAATTTCGTTTCTCGATTCGTTCACGACATCGGTGATAAGCCATAATTCCAACGTAACGTCCGAATCAATCAACGCGATTGTTATTTTTGAAACGGACGAAATGGAATGGATCGCGGCCGTGTGAGAAAGGGGAGCGAGAAGCGAACCGTTTACGTTCGGCAGCGATCGGCTCTTCGAAAAATCGATGCCAGGGCTAATCTGGAAGGTAAATCTTTCCCGCGAGCTAATCAAAACCGAGGATCGAGCCCGGGGCCCGCGCGTACTCGCAGGCACATCTGCCCGTTGGCACGGCCCGTGAGCTCGGCCAGCGGGCTAGCAGTCCGCTTCTCTTGCCGCTCGCCGGTCGATACTTTTTCACGTGCTCGTAACATCGGTTAATCCTCTGCATAAACATTGTATTGTGTTTCGCCGGGGATGCTCCCATTATATCATATTTTGTTATTAATATCTTCCGACTGGCTTGGCCCAGAAGCTGGTACGGGGCACTTTTGTGCACTCGCCGAAGGTAAACGTGCCCTGTTGCCCCTGGTGCTGGGGATCGAGCGAATCGAGTCGTTGTGGAGCGACGGAGAGAGACAGAAAGAGAGAGAGAGAAAGAGAGGAAAAAGTGGAAGAGGGTGGAGAGAAAGGTTAGTAGAAAAAGGAGGACGAAAGAAAGCGAAAGAGAGGGAGGCGGCGCTCGATACCGGTTTCCTTTATCGCTCAATGCCTACCGGGATTTTGTATTATCCACGAACGCAAACTAGGAGCGCAGCGTCAATTTCACACGACCCTAAGCATTTCCGTTTAAATCCAGATCGTTCTGCTCATAGTTTTGCTACAGTTCGGAGTTTACGATCCTTCCCTCTCCCCCTCACTGTTTCTGTTTCTCTCTCTCTCTCTCTCTCTCTCGCTCGCTCGTATGCTCCGATTTCGTCATGCGGTTAAGCGTCCACGAAGTTTGTAGACAGGCGAGTTGGTGCGTGTTGCACACGCCGCGCCGCACGAATATCGAGTGTCGAGCGATTTAAAGGCAGCCGTGTCCCGGTTGCAGCCGAACGAGTGGCAGTGGCGCTCGCTTTCAGCCCGAACGAGAACGGAAATGAAAAGAAAATAAATAGCGCGGCAAAAAACCGCGGCTCGTTTGCGCGTGGGTACACGCGTAACCAGGACCTTTGACATGTGCCCGTGTAAACGAGCAACCGGTCGACCGCCCTCGAAAGTAGACATTTACCCCGTGTCGAGGGGGAGGTTTCACCGGTAGAAAACAAGCCACGATCCGTGGTGTCGGTTTTCATTTCCCTCGCGCTTTTTTTTTCTACCGTTATTCTCCCTCCGACCGTTTCGCCCGTTTGTAGACGCGGAACGCGTGTACGTACTTGCTTGCGCGCGCCCATTCGTGTGCGTAGCTGTTTTTTTCCTCCACCCCGGAGTTGGCTTGGTCCGTTGTTTCACGCAGTTCCGCCGGTTTGTTGGTCACGAGGGCCGGCACGAGGCCCGTACAAATTATAAAAATACTCGAACGAGCGAGCTAGAGCGCCGCGCTATGCTCGCTCGCTCGAGGACAAAGCGGCCCGCTCGTTGATTCGCGAGTTAATTGAGCGGCGCGGCACTCGCCGGCCGCTAACGAGTAAATTGTTGACTACCACCATCGCCCCGGTACCGGGTGAACACCGACGGCCAACCAGCCAACCTGCCTCTCCCCTCCGCCCCCTTCTACCCCGTGAACCATCGCGCCGGAATGGCCGGCAAATTAGTACAGATTTTTGAAGCAATTAGCCTCGGTTTTAACCGCAGGAAATTGCCGTCACTCTCCTAAAAAGCGCACGTACGCTCTTCTCTGCTCGTAAGCGACTCGCACCCCGTGTAAATCCACCTTTTCCCAACTTTGTTCATCCTGGCACGCGTATGTACGTATGTACGTATGTACATGTGTACGTTCCAAATCTCGTTCGATCAAACTTCGATTCACAATTCGTGCCGATCGACGGATGACGTCTATGGTCTCCACGAGATAGAACGACCGATTAAACGGCGCGTCGAAAGTGGTAATTAAGTCGTATTAAAACCGGCGGCGTTGTCCCGCGAGCATCACCGCGCGTTTTATGACGCGACGGCACAGAACGACGCGCGTCAGCTCATTCATGGCGAGGGTTGGACGCGACAATCTTTTATGCACGACCAGCCGACGAGTTATCGCAACTGTACGACCTATAACGCGTTTCTATGCAGTTGAACATACAGAATCAGTGGAGAAAGTCGTATCGCTCGATTTCGAGTTTTTTCAAGCGGCAGAGTCGAGGGTGGTCGTAGAGGTAAAATGGGTGGAGAAGATGGGAGGGGGAGGAAGAGGTCGAGACACGACCAGATTCGTTCCACGTTTTCGAGCGTTAAAGCAAACACGGTTCGTCTGGTCAACTCCCTGCAGCGAGGCTGAGCCTACTTTTTTCCCGCGTCACCGGTTAACGTCTTCATTTAGTCGGCGCATGCGAGTGTTTCGTTACGAGGCAAAAACCGGCGAAACGCGAAAATTCCTGACCCGACTGATTTACGACGGCGTGCCACGCAGAACGATGTTGCAGCAACGAACGGGTTTAATTCACCGGCGCGTCGCGTTTTGTTACTCTCCGGAACTCGCTTCTCCCACCACTTCGTCCTTGTCTCTGTCCCGAATCTCACCTCTGCTTCGCGCCAAAGTAATCGTCCACGATGGATGAGAAAATACACGGCATAAAGCACCGCGGGGTAGAAAATCGTAACGGGCTGTGAAACGAAAACATCGTGCCGCATCTCCCCTTCGTCTCGTATCGTGTAATAATCTCGTGGAACGTTATTATCGCTTTAATCGCGAGGATTATTTCACTTTCGTGTCGAATCTCTGGACCGCTTGGTTTTGGCTTCGGTCACGCGTCCCTCGTAGCCACGACCCTCCGCTCTGCGCGTAATTTCTGACCGCAGCCTGAAAATTCCACGTAAATCAGTGGTTCTCGTTGCTGGCTCGCCAACATCCATCCTCAAATACAAATCTTGAAACGCGAATCTCTTTCCCCGTGAGAACCCCGAGTCGTTCGCCTTTCCATCAAGAGGTTCGTCCTTTACTCGCGACTCGTTAATTACCTTGACGCCGATACGCGATCCGACTCGATGTTTTCAGCGTGCATTCCTGAAACTATCCGAGGTTGGCTTTCCGACCGTGTGAAAATCATCCCTGCGAAAAAGAAGTATCCGAACGGAGTGGAACGAAATGGAACGGAATAGAACGATCGATGGTGCGATATCGAAGCGACGTCGACCCCCTATTAACCGGGTTTTATTGGTACACGAGCCAGCCGCGTTGGCTGACCTACGACCGGCAACAGTTAATCAATGCTTTTATGAGCATTCGCTGGCCGGTACAGCGTCGTTGCAGTCGCGACTGACCGAACCACCCCAGCCACCCACTCGGGGTCGCCCCTCTTTTGTATCCGCCCGGACACCCACCACTCTTCCTCTTTGGTCGCCCTTGCCTCCACCGATTCACACCTATTCGCGAACCGCGAGGCGTTCCCTAGGTGATCGCGTTTATCTACGTGATCCACTGTTTCCACGTGCCATCGGTATATTTTCATCGTCGATTCGCGGCACGGCGTCGATCGGCGTCGACCAGAACGGAGCCACTCAGGGTCTCTCTCGAGGTGAAAAGAAGGGAAATTCGCGTTCGCCGCGTAAACGCGGATGCTTGGATAATTTACTTAGTTTGCGCATTAATATACGATTCGCCGTGCATTAGGTCATATAATATAAATAGCGGCCAGCCAATTTGATTAATGCTATTTCGGTAATCGATGCATTAAATAATTACCGGGGGCCGAAACGCACACGAACGGCTCGACGTTAGCCGATAGTCATTAGTTTATTACGCAGCGTAGCCTAATAGTTCCAGCTTCGGGAATAGTTTCATCGAAAAACGATCGGGCCAAATGGAGAGAGCGAGCGGCCATAAGCCGCGAATCCGACCAAAAGGTGCGAGCTATGCGGCTTTACATCTATCGAAGGGAGAAATAAAGAGAGAGAGAGAGAGAGAGAGAGAGACTTTCTCGTGCACACGCGGTAAGCATACACATCGTTAACCTAAGCCAAGCAACCCCCGCACGCGTTACTCTTCTTTGCTCTCTTTCTCTGCTTATCTCTCTCTCCATCTCGAGTTGCCCGCTTCCTACCCTGCTCTCCCCTTCGGGCTATTTATTTTTCTCATGGGTTTTAATTTTGTAGAGACAACATAGATGCGTATCGGGCCGTCCTGGCTGTACAGAGTGTTCGGTGCACGTATACACGGCCATTGTGCCGGCCATTGTGCCCACTACGTCCCGAATGGATGTTACGCCGCCGCTATCGGGATCGGATCTCGCTCGTTGAGTTTATTAATTGCGTTATGGCAAGTGGCGCTCGCCTACCGGTCCAAATTGAAAAAAATCCCCTGTACGCGAGCCACTCCGCTCTCCTGGAACATACGTGTTGCTTTCACTCTCCTGCACTCTCTCCTCCGTTTTTCTTCTCCGTGTTCTTTGCTTTCATCTTTCTTTCTTTTTTATGCTCTTGTCTCTTCTCTATTCTTTTTGTCCAGCTTTTTGTCTCGCAAACGAGAACAGACAGCGTAGAGCAGTCTCTCGTACTGAATTCTCGCTACTCTTGCGGTAAATTCATATCGCGAGGAATGGTGTCAAGAAGATAATCCTCGATTCTAAAATCACACAAACGCGACCTAAGTGTGCGATCGCGTCTTCGATAACACATATCCGACGATTAGACGTATATATATTCTTGTAATTTTCGTACCGTGTAATTATGTAAATGTACCCTACATATTTATGTAAAGGTTCCTCACTTATTTTTTATTCACAGTTTTACAGAGGAAAAACATGTCACCGTTGATTGGAACGTTCTCGAGTAAAAAAGCGCAACTTCCACGAATTTTTTTTTTTTTTTTTTAAAAAAAAAAAGACACGTAGCTTTTTACAACGCGGGGAGATTAAAGATTGGCGACACAAGGATGTTTACGATTCCCATTTTACGAGGTTGCCGCGTAACAAGCGATATCCCCGTGGACAGCGTTCCACGCGAAGCGGAGGCCCGGTATCCTTGGTACGAGAGCGCGGCGACGAATGTTAAAAGGAGAAGGCTCGCAGCGGTCGCGGCGAGCGCGGCGATCAATCGTACCCAGAAAGGGGATCCAATCGTAAAATAATTATACAATTACCGCGGGCTCGTAATTAATTGCTCGCCGTTTCAACGTTTACCCCGGCTGCGATCGTGCAGCACTGAAACTGTACTCGTACTCGCGCTCGCGCGCTCGTCCGCGTGGCATTAATTCATTAACGTTGCACCGTCAAACGTATTTGCCCGTAAAATTGAACGGTCGGCGTATTCGCGATTATTTGCTTAACCAATTTCCGAACGGCGATCGCCGACGCGGTTCCACGCGATTTTACGATCCGACTTTACCGACAGTTTACCGCTCTATCGAAGAACGAATAACCGTGCTGTTGAGAAACGCCACGATGCTTCAAGAACGTTAATTAGCGTTACACGCTACGGACTTCTATTCTTATCGCGCATGAAGCAGATGATGGAGGATTGAACGGAGGGACGCGGAATCGACAACCATGCGTCTAAACAATAAGAAGAAGATATGGGGACGACGCGGAGAAACAGTCGGTGGTACGAGTATGCATCGATGCAATATCGACATCGGCAACCGCTACCACAGGCCGCAACACGACGGTGCAGTTGCAGTTAATTTGCTCACTCCAAGTGTGTTTGATTCCCCTAATTAATTGATCAGTAGGGTCACCGTGGCACGGCGCGTATACGGATGGCAGTAATCAAGTGCGTGCCCCTGGTACCAGGGCTACGCGTTTGTACGCGTTTGCCTACGATTGGCTCGCCTGTTCCACGATTTGCCTTTTTTTCACACTTTCAATGTTAATTGTTCTAATTACGCATACGTACAGGCGTCTAGTGCAAGATGCTTTTTAAAAGAAGCGAAATCTACGGGCGCTGTTCATTTTCTAGATAAGTGCTGGTAAATTACATTTCTAGTAGATGTAAATGAAAAATAATGAAAGTCGGATTTACAGAATTCGTTACGCCTGCAAATTTTATAAATAGTTTGCTTTCTTCAAGCTCTCCACTTTTGGAGTTAAATTATTATCCGTTTATTTATACGTAAATAGTCGCTTTTTGTTTCTTATATTTTTTTATTTATTTCTTATATTTCTTTTCTCCTTCTTGCCTTATTCTAGAGGTCACGTCTACACCTACTTTCTAGCATTTCTTGTATTTATTTTATTTTTTATTTTGCGTCGACTACTTCATTATTCACCACATAACGCGAAGAATTTTGCAATTGATAAATATCGTTTTTCAATGATCAACTTAATCAGTTCAGAAACTCCTTTCACATCTTTTACACCGTAAAAGCTTCGTTCCCGACCATATTTAGTATTCTCGCGTCTCATCTCTTTGTTCACGGTCGTTGAACAACAGTTCGAATGGCTCGACTATCTGGCCGATGACATCGTGGTACAACGTTGTCGCGAAATTCGCGGCCTCTCCATAAAACGTGGCGTTATCGGGAGAAAGGACGCGAAATACAGCGTGAAATACGAACGTCTTGGAATGCCGGGACACGAGGATAGGCAGCGAATGGCTGAAAACTCGTTGGCACGGTCGTAACCGGAATCGTAAGTAGTCGTCGAGCGGGCCGATCGATCGATCGAGTGTCCCGTCGCGTCAGTGATACTTACGACGCGGTTTGTTGGACAAAAAGGAAACGTAACGAAACTTACCCAAATGCCCGTTCTCGTAGTAATCCCCGTTGTCCATTCGGTGCTTCTTGAGCGAATGCTGGGGGTGGTGACCGGTCGCTGCAGCCAGGTGGCTGGTTGCGAGACTCAGACCGACGGAAGCTCTCTTCGGTGGTCTTCCTGGCCTGGAGCTGTACAGTGGTAGAGAGTTACTGCGGTTAGAGACACCTGTCATCGAGGTAACGTCTTACCCCGATCGTCGAGCTTACGACTCTCGTCGTAAGTGTTTCGATTGCATCGCGAGAAAAGACGTTCCCAGAATAATGTATCCAGGATAATTGGATCGTTAATCTACGACAAATATTCCACGCGATGACACGTGACGCTAGTATCTTTTTCACGGGGATCAGTCGAGTCTGTCTTTTCTCGCGAATCGATCACTCTTCGGCCGGTCCCCCGGCTCCGATCTCGAGACCCACCGGTCTCGAAGGAAGAGAGGAAACGCTCGAATGGAGCTCGATGACCAAGTTCTGGTCGCTACGAATGTCAATTAGTCTCTATCTAGAACGTAGCAACGTTTCGAGAACTGGTTCTCGGCTGGCTATGGCCGAAACTCACCTTTTTGCGATCTATGCGGAGCCACGATTCGCGAGATATCACCGGCTAATACGTAGCGGCATTCCCGCGATAAACCTAGCCTAGAGGGGAAGATAAAGGTACACGAGAGGTATTTTCGTATTTTGAAGATTCGATTGTTTACCTTGGACGCGACTACGAACAAGAATCCAGGAGCTATTCTACTGACTATCATTATCGACACTCGTGAACGTTCGCTAAATCGACGATGGTCACAACAGTGTGCCACAAGTTGCGCGAAAAAGCGTCGCAGTATGCAACGATCCACAGGAGTGGATGCTGCGGCTGGCAGAAACGTTCATTTTTCACAGGCGGCAGGCACCGCGCCGCGTTAGAGAGGCGCTTCCACACACACGCGCGCGCGCGCGCACACACGCACGCACGCACACGTGATTCGAGCTTTTGCTTTCGCCAGGGAAATGTGCCTGAAACTCGTTGTAGTTACCGCGGTAGGATCCTTTCTTTCGTTCCCGATATAGAGGCTATATTCCTCCAGCGATTCTCAACCGCGACTCCGATCGATCCTGCTGATTCTCGAGGACAGACGACTCGTACCGAAATCCGTTTCGAAAACCGATAATCTTGCACGATCGACAGCATCCTTTGTAGGCTGCAGCGACACAACGTCTGGCGGCACAGCGTAAACGATTTCATTCGATGAGAGCGACGTGGACGAGAAGGGGGCGGATCGCAGCGTCGCGATGAAAATGGAGCAAAAAAGAACGAACGAAAATTGAAGTGCCGCCGTGGACGAGGAAAAAGGGAGAGGAGCAGTCCTTCCGATATATATCTATACATACAGTGAGGCCTCCGAAAGGCGATACGAAACGCGCGACCGGGTTGAGCATCTCTGCTTGGTAAGCGAGCAATCTCATAGTAGTCAGGACAGATTTGTAAATCTAATTTTTCATCCCGTCTTTCTGCCTGCCCTCTCGCTTTGCCTCTTCACGTTTGCCCACGGTGTTCCTCGTCCTTGTTCCGCGTTCGACTCTACGCCCTCTTCTCCACGTCTCCCGATCTCTCGATCTTCGTTCTTCGTTTCCCTGGCGCCCTCCCACTTTCCCACTCGTTCTCCATCGTTCTCTGTTCTTCGTGCCTCGTTCACGTCTATCGTACTCTCATCCTCTTTCACCGTCTTGCCTTCTCTGTCCCTCCACCTGTTCTCACGCACGAGATCTCCAGACGATTCTCAGACGGCCAGTTTATACGGCGTTGATCTCTTAAACCGCTTAGCTTCGGGTTACACCGAAAACAAGAACGCACTCTCAAACGCTTAGACCCGTATAATACGTACTTGTTTGCGTACGAGTCTGCCGACAAAATGAGAAAAGCCTCGCTGTGAAATGGACGCGCGATCGTTCGTCGCATAATGACTCCGACTTCTCTGTCAAAGGTCCGCTATTTGCGCTCCAAATTTCGACAAATTCGATAAACGCGTGAATGAATGAAACGTTCGGAAATAAAGGTCCGCGTGTGACCGTACGTGGAATGCGTCGAAGAACCGAGTCGTCGGAAAACAATCGACCGGATATCGAGAAAGAGTGTTTGCGAAACCGCGTTGCACGATTTCGCGAGGATAAGGAGCAATCGTGACCAATCATTGGCCAAGAGATCGAGAAAAAGAAGGAGATCGGTAATCGGTCATTATTGCCGCAACGACGGACCCCCTAGCTACTAGACTTCATTTCAAATCGGTGGAATTAATCCCCCTGCAAGCGAGACAGGATACCTTAATACGTTGATCACGCCTATTGGCGCCGACTTTTTCCTGAGTGCGCCTGAAAAATCTAGATACTTATCAGTGACGGATTACGAGCACGCATTCAACTGCTTTATACTGCGATAAAAACTACTGGAAATGGAGAAATTCCTCGAGACGCCGTAATCGTCGTAACGATCAAGCCGATCGGACACTGACCTCCGATTCACGTAAATTCGTGGAAATTCAGATTGAATACGGCAGTAGAATAAAGCACAGCTATCGTAAGATTATCGATAATGTAATAGTTGACAGATAGAATTGACGGAATCTATGTTCATCGTTGGACGATTTGTCTGGTGAATAGACATACAAACATCACAAGTACTATCGGGAGTTAGATTCTTAACGCTCTTTGTACGTATACTTGAACTGCCGGGCAAAAGAAATACGCCTACAACTTATTTCAGAATCTTTCTTGATCGAACCTGTTAGATAATCGATCCAGATCGATCGATTAGATACAAGTTTCGTTCACGTTGCGCTCGATTCGCGTCCGGTCGTATATCGCGTGTGGGATTCGCGATGATCGCGCCAGGTGCTATCCTTTGATCCGATCATTCCCCGCCTTAATGATCGTTGGTACCACAGAAGCGGCTCCTCGTCCGGCCGCTCGGTAAGACGGGAAACAAAAACGCAAAGAAAAAAAAGGCGAGGCTGAAATCCACGAAGATGTACAAAGGTGTGTCTGTTTCACTCAGCGAGGAAAAATATTCATTACAATAGAACTTATCGTATTCACCATACTCTCGCAGGAAGAGAAAGAAAGATTCTCGAACGATTCTCGATTATTTGGGATCGTTGGAATTCGGTAGCACACCATGTGGCCAGTCAGCGATTGAGCCAGTAATTGAGGAAGGAATGTAAGATGTCTAAGCAACGAAAGAGAATTATAAACAAAAAAAGAGAAAGAGAGAGAGAGAGCAGAGAGAAGCGGAGAGGAGAGACGAGGGCGGAATCGAGCGACTATAAATTGTCAATTTCGAAGTCAATTTGCCCGGGCTTACCAATCGGCTGCCGGTTAATTTCAAGGTGAATTGTGTCCAATATGGGTATATTATTAATGGCCCGGCGAGGGATAGGGTGCACTCCGGAGCGGAGGGTTGCAACCCCGTTTTCGCGCACTGGCCAAATCTATCGCTCGGGGCCGGCGATCTGCTCTCTCGTATTCGGCATTCCGGGATTAAACGGTCTCTGATGTTGCGCTGCAGCCAGCAGTTGTCGACGCGTGTATACACGCGGTCGCATATGGGTTAAGCTCGCGAGGATCGAGCCTCGACCGCGACCGGAACACGATTCCAGGCCAAACGGCCACTGGCTCTCTCTTTCTCTCTCCTTTCTTCTCTCTATTGCCCTTTTTCCTTTCCCTTCTCACTCTTTCTCTCTCTCTCTCTTCCTTCCCTCCTGCCGTTCCCTTCTCCGACTTCCGGATTTTCCTCGCGTTCGCTATATCGTAGCGTGGAGTTCGTAGCTCAGGTCGTTTCACCGATCTCAGCACGCCGCTCGCCTCGACAAAGGAGCCACTGTTGCTTGTTAAACAACGCGTTATCTTTGAATTACGATGCTCGAGCGTTATCGCATCCTGCTACCGTTCTGCGCCGTCCAAACACTCTCCCCGAAAAAGCGGGAACCTGAGGCCGTGCCCGAGCAGAAACGAGAACGTACCGTACTTTAAACGCTGCATTCTTTGCCGTGAGATCTTTTTACACGGTTTCTGTGTTCCATGGCCGAGCGTGCGCGTTATGTATACAGCGTCTGTCACGTTTCTCCTATTGTCTTTCTACGAACCACTAAAGGATGTCGCTCGATGAGCTCTCGTTGCGCGGACGTGTGTCGATCGACATGCAACATCTGCATCAATCGCCCCGCACGCTGCTTTCGTATCAAGTACTTCCCCTGCCGGACAATGCGTGCTCGGAGAATTTTAAGCAACGCGTCGTAACGGGTCCGGTGTCGATCATCGTGTGGGAAAGAAAACGCTTCGTTGCCGAAGCAATACACACATGATCGAATCTCTCGCGTTTGTCCTGCAGCTAATTCGGCGTGTGACGCATCCGCAGTCGATTTATACGACCATCGGGACGATCCAGATTTCCTTTATGGCCGCGCGAGATTCTACATACTTGTAACGCACAACACCCTTTAGCAATTAAAAAAACTATAAACCGCTTAACGCGGCGCGACTCGCAGCGTACGTAAAATCGTAAAACGATATAACACGAGCGTTCGTGGCTCAGCTTCTAATTGTCAGTTTCGCGTTTACGTCTTTCCCCGGTTTTGCTGGCCATTGGCGATTGTAATCGTTTGACCGTTCTTTCTTTCTTTCTCTTCTTTCTGTGCGTCTCTCTCTCTCTCTCTCTCTCTCTCTCTCTCTCCCTACCGAGGCGAAACACTCTCCGCACGCGCGCGCACATAGTGCGATACTCATCCCCCGAATCTTTTTCGAAAAGTTGCGAGCGTCGAGTTGGGTGCGTCCCTCTCGTAAAGCGTCGTCGCGGGCAATTCCCGTCATAACAACGACTTCAATTTTCGTCAAAAGTCTTTCGGCGTTATCGTCGTCGTCGACGCGGCCGCCCCCGGCCTCTCCATTTTCTTCCATCCTTTTTTTTTTTTCGTTTTCTTTTTCTTTTTCGTTTCTCGGCTCGGGATCGATCAGGCTCTTTCGATTTCTCGCTTTATAAACTCGATTGCCCGGGCTGAAATCCGAGAACGGCGAGCGGCATTTTCCAAATTATAAATTTTTACGAGGGCTCGCGCGCCGCCGACAGAGTTTCTCCTCTCTTTCTCTATTATTTCCTTTTCACCGGGCCGAATCCCCGCGCTTCATTCTCCCTTCCTCCGCAGATCGCGGCAATCCCGTCAGTCAGATTGGATTTGTCCGATTTCGCGCCCGGAGTGGAAAAGAACGTGCGAGGGTCTGAATGCGCGCGGTCGTATCCCTCTCTCTTCATCGCACGTCCCCTCACTACTAGATCGCGGCAATCCCGTCAGTCAGATTGGATTTGTCCGATTTCGCGCCCGGAGTGGAAAAGAACGTGCGAGGGTCTGAATGCGCGCGGTCGTATCCCTCTCTCTTCATCGCACGTCCCCTCACTACCCGTATCCGCTCTCTCACACACTTTCTCTTTCTCTTTCTTTATCTCTATCTCTCAACCACCCTCGATATTATTCCTTTTCACGCTCGTTCTCGTTCCTCGAGCGAGAAACAAAGAATCAGCCGGTTTACTGCTTCCTTCCTCCAGCCGGATCGAACGGGAGTAATACAGTCCATCGAAAAAGTTGCGTGAAATGGAGCAATAAGAGTGTCAAAACGTCGTCATGGATCNCCTTCTCTCTCTCTCTCTCTCTCTCTCTCTCTCTCTCTCTCTCTCTTTCTCTCTCCGTTAGTCTCCGAGTGCGCGTCTGTACATTGTTAGGGCCATTACGGGAGCCAATTAATCTATGCACAATTTTATAATTAAACGGCTAATAGCGCATAGAATTATAGTCCAGGGCCGCGCGCACTCCCACGTATCCTGCCGCGTTCGTGAGTTACGCGTACGCGGCGAGAAAGACATTTAAGGGAAGGAAGAAGGAAAGGAAGAAGATAGAAACGAGGAAATCTCGTTCGTGTGCGCGGATCCTTATCGCCATCTGCGGCTCGTTCGTTCGCTTTCTCGCTCGCGCGCTTGCTCATTTTTCTTTCATCTTCTACCATGTCTCGATGGAAACGCAATTGGGACACGCGGACGTTTCGCGGCGATCCGCACTGCTCGGTAAGAATTCAGCAAATTGACGAAGATAATTGGCGAACGTCTCGTTAGCGAACGTAGGTATGGCATCAATTAGCCGTATCCGAAGAGAAAGGAACATGAAACCAGCCTCGACGCAATCGGAATCGGGGACAACGCGGTGACGATTCTTGCGTAGGCAATAGTCCAATTGTGTATTTTCGATCCTTAGTCCGAGGGGTGATGAACACGGGTCGAGTCCGGGGGAGAACACGGTGGCCGGACAGGAGGAAGCGAGCGTTGCAACGCAGCCGGTGCCACGCTATAAACCGCAAGAAAAATCCCCCTGAATTATCGGTGCGGTTCTCGGTGCATGCTGTTGCATCGATGGCGATAGAAGCGTGCTGGCCACGGCCGGAGGACCGTGTAACTGTGCGCGCGGACCAACGGTCCATCGATGGAACATCGGTGTGTAGCCGTTGCCGCTGTTACCACTGCCGTGCATTATCAGAATGTAACGACGTCACCGGTACACGCGACCAACCATCCCGGACCGCACACGCGAGAGAACCATACCGTGGTCTCTTAATCATCCGATTTTTCCTGGCGATTCGCCCCCTTTCACCCTCGTTTCACCGTGTCTCCTCTCATTTTTCCAATCGATTTTCGAACAGCACGCTCTCGTACTCGCCGAGAGAACGTACCGCGTTAATTCCCATACATCGTAGACCAATTACGTACTTGATGATTTTAACGATTTTGACGTTCCAATCGTTAAAGGGAAATGTTACGAGATTGTGCAACGAGCCACGTGCAATCTACGGGTAAGACAACTTAACGTAAGCGAAAGATCGGTGCTGTCGGTATTTCGATCGAGAATTGCGGATCTTTGAAGAAGAGAAAGATCGTGCGAAAAAGGGCTCGCGCACGAGCCGACGGCTCGGCCAACTCTGTTCTGTGACTACGACTCGAATTATTTGGATCCCTATCCCTATAGTTCTCTCTCTCTCTCCTGTTTTCTCTTTCTCCCTCTGTCCCTCTATTTCCTGTCTTCGTTCCCTCCGCTCGCTATCCCTCGACTCTCTTTCTCCTTCGCCCTCTCGGTGTCGCGCTGAATCCGTTTCCGTTGTGACTGCCACTGCGCGTTGCTCGCCGCGATACTATTGTCCACCGACGTTACCGTTTCGCGATCGTGTTCACCACTTCTTACGCTTTATCCCTTCCAGGTGGCTCTTGGTTTCAAAGCACGACAATTTGACAAAATGAAAAAGCAAAGGCGAGCCGAATTAAAGGGGAGAGAGGATGTACATCATGGAAGATGTGTAGAACATCTAGGAAGACTCTAAAGTCGGGGACAATAATTTCCCCGATAACACCGGATCCCCTCGTTCCGTTTACCATTCCGTTTCGTCTGCCGTCTGACTCGTGGGTGGGGTAAGCTTGTACTACAGCCACTTCTCTCTGTCTCGTCGGTGGGGACGATTCATTCAGAGAAACTGTCGTGAAAGGGACACCTGTTGGCACGGAGGCCCGTTGACAATTCCAGATACAAGGGCACGTGCCTTTGCCACAGCCTCCTTTTCCGTAAATAATATTGGCGAGGACCGAAAATAAACTGAAACGAATCGTTAGAATCGGTGGTAAAAATCTTCTAAAAGATAAAAGTAAGATATCATCGAACGAATAGAGAAAATTTCTAGACAACAAATGAAAAACAATTGGACTATAAATGACAAGAGAAGAATCGTTCGTAAACTTTGGTTAGGAAAAAAACGGAGCACGTGTCGGGATGATGGTAACGCGCGATTAAAATATTTTTGGTCGACCGGTAGCTCGGTAAGGAACGTAGCTGGCCGAAGATAAAGTGCTGCCCAGAGGCGACACCAGGCGTTATTAATACACGCGAGGATCGTAGCTTCTGTTCTCGCCAACAGAAGCTACAAAAAGTGCACAAATAACCGTAGGTGGAGGTTCCGTACGATCGTTGTTGTCGTAGTGAGAAGTGAGAACGATCGGGAGATGAGGACAATTTCATACGGAGCGATGGTATACCAGGTTTAGAAAGGTTCGTTGGAAACGAGGCGATCGAACGTGCGATCGATCGGTCGCTTTTTCGTTGCCCCTTTTAATTAAGAGGGGAAGATAGCTGCTGCTACTGCAAATAGCATCGGTCTATTTCCGCTTACCTGGCCGTGGTGCAGTCCCTGTAGAGTATATCGAAGTCCTTGCAGCTGAGCAGCTTGCATCGATTGACGCCTGGCTGGATGGCTCCGAGTCCACGGAGAATCCTAACTTGTTCGACATTGCACACCAACGGCACTATATCGAGCCTCTTGAGCTTTGTGTAGACGGTGTGCAGGCCACCGACAAGGTGCTTGAGAAAGAGCTCGAACGCCTGCGGCAGACAGAGCATCGTGTCCCCGGCGATGATGAACGCGGCCACCTTCTGGCCACGATAATCGACCAGTTTGCACTCGTTCGCTGTGGGATCGCTGGTACTGATCGGCGGCGGACTGTTGTACGATCTCGGAGGTAAAACAGCGTGATGGGCGGCCATCAACTCGAGCGGCGAGCCATGATGACCGCTGAGCATGCCACCGAGTTGTCCCAACAAGCCGAGACCCGGTGGCGGTAAGCCTGGCATACGGGGTACCATGCCTGGCGGTGCACCGGGCGCTCCTCCGGCGGAAAGAGGCGGCGGACTCAACGGAAGTCCCTGAGGTGGCGAGCCTCTCGTTGGCGATCCCGGCGTGGGAACGCCGCGGTGCTGTTGCTGTTGCGATTGTTGCTCGCGAATCTGATCTCGCGGATGAGGCTGTTGATGTGATGGCGGCGGTTGATGCTGCGACCCGTGAAGCTGTTGTTGACCTTGCTGAGCCGACGGGCTGTGTGGATGTTTCGGACTGCCGGTTACGGGACTAGCGCGGCTGCTGTGGTCGGAAGAGCTATCCATCGCTCCGTGATCCATCGACGTTCCGCAGGACACGCGTCTTTCTCTTATCGACCACGTTCCTTAGAATTTATTCTACTACCTTTTCACTAAGAACTCCTCCACCTTCTCCTCCTCGCCCGTCTCTCTTTCTCTCTCTCTCTCTCTCTTACTTTTGCTCTCGCTTTCTCCCGGTCGTGGTTCTCGCCACGTGGACACCACGAGATACGAGAAACTCGGAGTACCGGCACGAGTCAACGCATACTAGACCGACCTCTCCTCCTTTTCGCAGCGATTCCAACTCGTTCGGCTGCCGAAACCAGCCGACGAGGAAGCTCTCGTCGATCCAGGATTGACTACAGGAATCTCGGCTCTTCGCAAGCGTCACTGTCACTCGGGTGAACTGCCGCGTCTCACGGAGTACGTTGGACCGTGTACGTAGGTAACAACTTCACTGTGCACAACCACTCGAATAACAGTGTCCATGACAATTGACCGCTGTCACTCGATACGAGCCTCGACCTCGGCTGCGTTCTCGTTACGGACAGGTCCGTGTTTCGCGTAATGCTGATCGGCTACGTTCGAGGAGCAGCCGAGCTGCCCCTCGTTCAACGATTCACCAACCACGAGTTTTGCTTCGCGACGCGTAGTTGCTTCTCTTCTCACTGATGGAACTGTTTCACACGACTGAGAGTAGACGACTAGACAATATACGATGTCGCGTGGCTGTTCCTTGCTTTTGAGAAACGCGTATGAACACCGAATCGTCGTCGACGGGACAGGAACGATCGGCAGGACGGGACTGACGCGTCGACGAGTGACGCGTGGCGCGCACGACCGCGACGTACACCGCGGACGCAACGACGAGGATGAAAATGGTGTCGCGAGTGATAGCAATCGCGACAACGGCAACGATGACAACCACGAACACAACGACGACGACAACGATGACGACAATGTCAACGGTGGCAACGGCGACGGCAACAGCGACGGCGGCGGCGACGACGACGGCGGCGGCGGCGGCAGCAGCGGCGGCGGCGGCGACGACGGCGACGACGACGGCGACGACGACGACGACGACGGCGACGACGAAAGCGGCTGCGGCTGCGGCGGTAACTCGCAGGGACGCGCGTCGCTCGTTCTCAAAGTGGCAAACGCTCTCTCGGTCGAGTCGGGAGTATTTCCCTACCCAGTCACAGATGTAATAAATAAAAACATCAGTGGGAGCCCGAGGAACGGGGAGGATGGGCGTTCTGTGCGCGCAACCGACTATCCGGTTGGCGGAGCCACCGGGGTGGCAGTTCTCCCTATTGGACGGTAACCTCGTACCGTCGACGCCTTTCGAACCTTCCCTCGACTGGTGGCGGGACGAGCGAGTATTCCCCACTACGAAACAACCTCTGCCACCGACGACGCGCACCGACGATGCCGACCGGGACGATTCCGGGGGCGACTAACACACGGAGACATCCAGACGCAGACGCGAGTCTCGACAAGACAGTACGATTCGAACCTACCGCCGATCTACGCGCTACGAGTGGGGATTTCTTCTTTTTCCTCGCGACCTCTCCCTCCATACCACTCTTTGCTCTCTCAGCTCGCCTTTCCTCGCTACCCCTCGTAGCTCGCATTACTCTTTCCCTCGCCTCACCTAAACCTAACCTCCCCCTAGCACCACCAACCCACCCCACCGCGTTCCTTGTCGCGTTTCGGCTCTTCCCTTCTCCTCTTTCTTCTTTCTCCTTTCTTTTTTTTTCTCCTTTCTGCTTCATGCCTTCTTCCGCACAATAACCCCTCGCCTACTACTTTTTCTTTCCCGTTCGCCACTCTTCTGTTTGACTCTTCTTCCCTTTACTAACCCCTTCGTTCTTCTCCTTATACTTTTCACTTGTTTTCTGCGTTTCTCACTCGCCTCCTTTCTTTCTGTATCGTTCTCTTTTCTGCACCCAGACTTTTCTATTCGCTACCTTCCTTTATTTTCCTCTCTTTTTCACCTGTCTACCACTTCTCCCTCCCCCTCCCTCCCTCCACCCTTGTTCTCTCTCGCTCTCTCTCCCGTTTTCTCTCTTCGCACGCACTCGCGCCTTCCCTATCTCGAACAAATGCTCCTACTCTCTCTCTGCCTGCCTCTTCGTAGCTCCCTCCCATTTCTTCTTCCACCTTCTCCTCCCACCTTGGCCTATGGCTTATACGCTCTCTTGAATTCGCGCTCTCTCGCGCGACCAGCAGCAGTCTCCACCTCGTTTCCTCTTTCGCACCCGTCCTATTCTCTGTGACTCTCTCTCTCTCTTTCTCTCTCTCTCTCTTTCTCTCTCTCTCTCTCTCTCTCTTTCTGTTCTATCATACCCGACCATCTCTGTCAGTTTCTCCCTGTTCCTCGGTTCTCTGTCCGTACGACGAAGAATGTCGCCGGCGTTCGAATCGATCGGTCGGTCTCCGTGCGCGCGGGGGGTCCCCCTTCCGTTACTTGCATCCTCTCCTGCCCCGCAGAAAGAGCCTATCCTCCCTGCCACCTTCTTCTTCGCCGTTCCCTCGGATCTCCTCTACCATATTCGCCATCAGCATTACACGAGCGCACTTATTTCTTCTGTAGGTAACTCTGCTTCCTCGCGGTCTCTCTCTGCTCCTCGACTACTCTCTTTCGCCCTTGCTTACCCTTCCTTTACCCGCGTGTCCCCTCTCACAGCCAAGCCACGCTACCACCTTTTCTCCGCTCCTCCTCCCGCGGCATACGCGATATACCATACCCGACGATATACCATATCTCCGCAGCTCTCGGTAAGCTCCGAGTATGAGTGCTTAATATCTTTGTACCATACCCAAACTGTACGTATCCGCCGATGCTTCTTACGTCCGAACTTTTCCTGCAGGCTGTCCGTGCAATATCTCCGTTTTCTGTCGCTACTCATTGTCGCTTTTTCTCGTTTCATGTACAGGAACCTTCTGATCTCACTGCTCATGATTAACCAGACTCCCGTTCAAAGAAACAAAGGAAATCATTCGACTGGATAGTCGATCTTGATCGAAAGCCGAAATAAAAAAAATTAAGATGTAAGGAGAGACTGACTGTACTCGATTGACTCGTTACAGGCGAGAGTTCAAAGGCTGTCGAGATGAGTGAGAAAGGAGCAAGAGGGAAAAACCATCGTTTAGCCTTTTTCTAGCGGTCAACCCCCCATCAGTCCTCATCAGCCCGGTGACCCAGATCCACGAGGAAAGACCCTCTGCGTTTGTTACCAGTATGTACATGTATATATGTAACAGGCTTCGCACACATATTCCTTTACCACAGCTGATCCCTTGACCTCGTGCAACCCCAAACGAAACGAGACCCCCTGGGCCTAACGTCCATTGACCATCGCGAGTCGTTTGAGAGGAGTTCGATCATCTTATCATTTCATTTTTTCACCAACAGTCTCTTTCGAGTCGATTTTTCTCATATTTCAAGTAGCTTTCTTGAGATAGTAACACTTTGTTATTATGATCCTCGTATTGTTAATTTTACTTGAAAAAAAAGGAAAAAAATATATGTGACTCGAAAGAAGATGACATTCTCGAGGTAAGGTATTCGTTTTTGTCAACGATAAGGTCATTGTTTGAGATGAAAAAACGATCGATCGCGAGATCCAGGTCCCTCGTCCGAGGAAGGTCGAGGATCGGTAGGGGACCGATGTTTGCCACGAACCAAACCACGTCCAATTAGTGGAATTAATACCGGTTGGCTTTGGGGGAGCTAATGCCTCTGTGTGCATACCTACGGGTATGCACGTCGATGACTGCACTTTCCTTCGTGCGTAATGAAGGACAATCCCGGTTGGACCGAGCAGCTCGATGCATTCGCTCGTCCAAGCAACCGCTGCCTCCTCTTGTTTTGCGGTCACGAGAAAATATCTCGGACCCACCAGATTACGACTTTGAACACCAACTAACAGTACTCGTGTCTTTCTACGCAGCCTCCAGACAACAATTTCGTTCACGTCATTGTTACGTTGTTGCGCGAAAAATGAAACGAGAAATACTGTCGCCGATCCAAAGTATCTATTTCGACTTTGTACGCCCGGCAGATTTCCGTGTAGCGTGCTAGTTTCCCTCAGAAATTGTATGAAAAATTTAGACTTGTATGAAATTTCGTAAGCGATGAAATCTACCAGACTGAACAGAACGTAAACCGATCGACGACAGACAGATTTTCAGGCAACTCGGCTGAGTATGATACGCATTGTTTGAGCGTTCACGGGAGTGCGGTTCGCTAGCGGCGTTCCTGTTACTGCTCATTGGCTACCCTGCACGGGAGAATTGCGTGAAGCGCAAGCAGAGAACGCTGCCTCTCTCGTGCATAGCTGTTACGTAACCCTCGTCATTGTTTGCGCGTCGTCGTCACAGAACTGTAACAGAGCGTACGGCAAAAAGGAGGGTAACGTGTAACGTTGGATAAGAGAGGGAAAAAAGCGCGAATTTTTGTCGAAAGAGTATGCATAGAAGGAAGGTATTCCATACCAACCAACCGGACACGCGTCAGAAGGACTTCACTGCACCGGAAGCGTCGCTCTTCTCCGTTTCTTTGTCCGACGTTCCGTTTACCATGCCCGCGACACGGATTTTTGTCCAGGTTTTTTGCCTCCGTTATCCTATCGCCAGTAGCTAGTTGCATTAGCCTGTGTAGCAAAAGTACTAAAAAAAAAAAAAAAAAAAAAAAAAAAAAAAAAGAAAAGGAACAAAAGAAAACCTAACAATCAAATAAAAAATTTNTAAAAGGGGAAAAGTTAATAGAGTAGAACGTTTATCGTCAACCGGTTGGTATTAACGATCATCTCCTTTACAATTGGCATCTGTCACCTCGATTCTCTATACTCTCGACCTGTTTCCGATTCTATGCTCGCAATCGTCTTTCCATCTTCAAATTTGCTAAGACGTCTTCCATCCCTGTCGATTCGTCGCCAGCGTGTCAGAGGCAAAAGAAAACATCGATCGAATTAACGTAATTACTTGTTCGTGCGAGATACGTGCGCGTCGTGGCAAAACAGGCGTCAATGTCGATCGAGAGTCACGAAAGAGCAGGATTTTACAAAACGTTAATTGCGCGCGGTTTATATACAGCGCGGTACACTATAGAGGCCGGCGTGAGAGAAAAATCAAGAGCTAAAATAATGGATTTTGAGGCGGGATGAAAAACGACGGTAATTTTTCTGGACACGTACGCCACCGTTCGGTTTTTCAGCGCGGCTTACGCGCAACTAATTACCCATATGCCACGTGTTATTATAAATAGCCAATCGTTACCGACACAGCCGCATCCGCGATTCGCCCATAATGGCGTGTTATCGGATAAATAAAACGGATAGCCACGGGAGGGTGCGCTCCGATTATGCATCGACGCCTCCCGTGAGCGTATGTACCTACTCTCTGACCACCCGTACTGTTTTCCCAACCAACGACCAGCTTTTATTTCTCGTCGACTTTAATCCGTACACTGACGACAACGCCGATCACTTTTATTCGTTACGACGCTCTCGATTCTACTCTCCCTTTGAATCTGCTCGACGAAACGAGCACGTGTACTATAGGGGAGAGAACTACTAAGAAAAGCAACAAAAAAAAAAAACCCGATGATACTTTCGTTCTAAATTGGAATTTCGAATTTGCGTTTTACAATTTGAACATTGAAATCTTCGATTCGAATTCTCATCCCAGAGAGTTCGACGGCTATTGCATATAATCAAAACCTAGATCAATGCCTAGAATCAACAAAATGCGCAATATCTTTGCGAGAATAGGATGACACGTTGGTCCGCCATGGTATTCAAACTAAACGCATTAGGAAACTCATTTAAATACGACACAATGCCGAACAGAAGCAGCCCGCGGTCGCGCGATATCATTCGTCGGTTGAAATAATGCTGTCCAAAAATGGCGATCGAACATTACCAAAATTCGTTGATTTCTTCCATTGACGAGCAAACTGATTAGCAGATCACCGGATGACTCGTGATATTCCTAGTTTGGCTAACGTTAAACGGAAAACGTCATTCGATTCGCAAGCAGTATGGGTTGGTAATCGCGCGGCTTGATTGCTCTCACCGCGTCAATACTTTTCCACGGTGAACGCGACGCAAGACAATCACGTTGACACCCGGTGATGGATGTCCTGACTGCTCAAAATACCCCCCTCAGTTTTCCCGCCAATAAAGCCCATTGTAAATGCGAACTATTCGAAATATTAGAGCGGCAACGGCGATTACCGGCCGTTCAGTCATCGCTTCTGACGCACCGTAATCCTTTCCATCTTCCTCCGCTTCGTCCTTTTTTGTTCTCCTGCCCCGCTATGCCACACCGTCTCTCCGTATTTTCGCCGAGACGATCCAAGTCCACGTCATTCCCGAATTTGCCTCTTTCCCTTGCCACGACAACTCTCCGTTCGATCGTCGACTTCCCAAGTCAGGTAAGAGGCAAAAGTTTGCGATCCAATGTCGAAACATCCTGTTGACAACATATCTATTATTATCCGACAAAGGTTGTCCCTCTATCTGCCGCTGACAATCTAACGTGCCTCGTGTTCAATGAACAGCGTAACAATACTATTTCAGCAACCGCGCGCAAGAAGATAACCGTCGAACGGGTCGACGGCTCCGTTACCGACATGCAACAGTAACGAACCACCTTCCTGTCATTTCTCGTTGCTTGTTATCAGCTCATGTCACAGTCATTAGCCCCTTCGATCATTCTGAGGAAGAAAAAAAAACAACAGAAAAACAACTAATGTCATAGTTGTCCTTCTATCGACTAAACCTACAAAGAAACGAACATTCGAACATTTTTTGTTCCTTGGAATATTTCTATCAAATTAATAATCTTCCATTTCCCTTAACATAGAGATAGATTCTTGATAAATTTCAGGAAAAGAATTGTTCGCGTTCCTTCGGGGCTTTTGACTCCACGAATATCGTAAAGCTTAAAGAGATAGGATTACTTGCGATTCGAAATTTATTTACATCAGCCTTAATTCCTATTATAGCTGCACGCGTAGCCCGAGGAAATGGCCGAGCAATTTCGGATTTGGACTGCCGAGAGATGATGGATCGCTGTTTCGTAGGCCGGCACTGATGATACCTCGCAGATGTAACCTCCGCACCCTTTTCGGACGAGACCACTTGCCGGTGATTATCGATTAAACGCATACACGTTGCCTCGATTCTCTCTGTTCGTCGCGATTTTCCTTCTAGTTCCCCTATTTTTTTTTTTTCTTCCCTTTTCTTCCTCGGTTTCGTTACGGATTCACTCGACATCTGGCTCACGTCAAAATTTCCCTCCCTTTAGTTACTTTTCGTCTGTCTCACGCGCCTAAAACAACCAAAGATTTTAGTTTAAAAGGCGATTCAATTGTCGAGAAGTCGAGTAGCAAGTTCGCAATTGTGCGTTACAAAAACAAACGTTACGACGAAAAAGAGAAAGAGAGAGAGAGATAGAGAGAGACGAAGAAAGATAGAGTCGAGACACGTTGCGCTCAGCCGATCGTTGCTGGCTGGCTGAAACTTGGATATTGTCTCGCGCTCTGTAACGAGCAATCTCGATAGGATTAAAACGTTGTTTACCGGAACAGAAAGCCGGGAGTTTGGGTTTACTTGACGTAGTCGACACAGGCACATCCTAGCGGCCTCGACTTCCTGGCGAATGCATACGTTTACAAGAACGCGTTGTTGTACTCCCGTTTAACTTCTCTCGTTATGCGAGTTACTCGAACCGGCCGGCCAGTCTATCGAAGTTGCCGATAAAAATTAACATCCATATACCGAGCTGCGTGCAAGCCACTTAAACCAGTCCCGAACGAAGTCCCGGAAATGTCCAACATATGTTGCCACTTCAGATAATCCAAAGCTTTTACAATAATCTAATCACGGAACGAGAAATGTATTTAACATGATTAAGTAAATCTGCAGTTCCCTTAAATGAATTTCGATCCAGCTTTCAGAGATAAAGCTATTCTTCATTCGGATACATCTGTTACGATATATCGTGCGCGTTCAAAGTGCAAATACAATTTCTATTTTTTGTCGTGACATCTAATTTAAGATATTGTATGCACTTATTAAATTGGGAACAGGATAAGAAAGACACGAGAGGGTGAACGTTTTTTAACGAAAAAATTGTCGAGAGTTGTGAAACCAGTCGGCTAAAGCTTCGTGAGAGTTTTGTTGCAAAGCTGAAAGTCAGACGGGCAAGTTAGAATACGCCCGAGGAGATACAAGCTCCTTCGACTTTATAAATAATAAATTGGCGTGAAAACACAGCAAGAGAGACAAAAGGAGACAAAGATGGAGGTAGGTTGGAAGAGAAACAAGTAAGAAGGAGACAATAAGAAAGAAAGAGAAAGCAAGAGAAAGACGGGGAGAGAGAGAGTGAAAGAGAGCGGGAATACAAGGGAATAAGGTATGAAGGCAAGGGAGGTTAGAAAGAGAAAAAAAAAAGAGAGAGACGAAGACAAATGGTAATAAAGAGCAAGCAGTAAGAGCAGCGAAGTGACGTCCTATGTCGCGGAGTCATAAACTGGGCCCCAGGATCTCAGGCTTACACTCTTATTAAAACGTCGTCCTGCATATTGACGGTTATTGATCACCTTTCGCACACCTCACTGCTTTTACGATACAAGGTTCGTATCACCTTGAAAACCAGGGATACCTTCAACGTTCGAAAAGACTTCGATGATATCAGTACAGAGATGCATATTTAATCATATTTAATAACGTCTGATCTATGAAAATCATGATTCCAAACAAACATATTGCACATATTTTATAATTATGTTAACGCAAAAAAGAAACATGCATATACAGTTTTTATTTCTTATTAATATTATAAATAAATTTTTCTTAACAGATATGTATAACATTGCAGATTTATAACGTTATAATAGAAAAAAAACACTCAAAATGATGATTTTCAAACACATATACAAACAGATGTTATTAACATTCTTACGTCTAATACATTTTATATCAATCTGTTGTATTTACCGTCGATATAAGCTTATATGCCTCATCTATGTTTATATTGACACCACAGACGTCGCCTGTGTTGATATCATTGAATTTATAAATCAACTTGCCAACAGTTGATAATGTAGATAATTGTAATCACGCATAGAAAAAAAAGTCTTGCTATACCATAAACAAAATGCAGAATAGATATTCAGTCATTGACTAATTATAGTCACGAGGTATATAGTCCTATCATTGTTCTATCTACAACTTTTAATCAATTCAGTCATTGACTAATTATAGACAAGATATATAGTTCTATCATTGTTCTATCTACAACTTTTAATCAATGATTTCAGATCATGTCTTTGGCACATTCATTATTTGATCAGTGATCCACTATTCTTTAAGCGTAGAGTGCGCTAAAAAAACAATGATTTTTTGCATGTCAGTATTATTTACACCTGAATCTTTGGCATATTAAATTAATTTATAACGCGAACCTGTTACATGAGAGATTAATCTGTTTTTGAAAACTACACCGTTAAGATATCGCTTTCTCGTGACAAAAGTAACACAACTCAAAAAACACGATTTTCGAGTTATCGCCATAAAAATTATGAAAATCAATAAGATTTTGGTCGATAAAAAAGAATTATATTTCATGTGACACTATACTGTATTCTACAAATGCATATTGATGAAGTAAGAAATATTACTTTGAATTGCATTGTTTTTTTAATTAACGAACTAATATCTAATTTGTTTTAGAACTATCTGTTTGCTTCTCTTAAAAAACATACAGTGTCATTTTCGTCGTAAAGAAACGTACTTAATTGCATAGTATTTTCATCGATGATAAATAATCATTATCTTTTTACTTACATTAGCTTTCTTTAATTAAAGCTACCTTCGTTTAATTAATGTACATTTTCATTTAATAATGTTTCGAGCGTTATTATAATTTATTACTAAATTATTTTTTTTATGAATTATTTGATTATTTGATTGTTATTGGTAGTTCGTATTATAAATTTTTAAAACGGCATTTGATCTTAAATTCATTTAATAATGTTTCGAGCGTTATTATAATTTATTACTAAATTATTTTTTTTATGAATTATTTGATTATTTGATTGTTATTGGTAGTTCGTATTATAAATTTTTAAAACGGCATTTGATCTTAACCACAGACGAGGTATATGAATAGACATTGCATGACTATGTATTTTTTCGGCCATGATTTTGCGGTTGTGAGGACCGCATTACCATTTTTGTGTCACATCCTGTCGTACCAATTCAGGCAAATTTTTCAACACAGACGAGGTATATGAATAGACATTGCATGACTATGTATTTTTTCGGCCATGATTTTGCGGTTGTGAGGACCGCATTACCATTTTTGTGTCACATCCTGTCGTACCAATTCAGGCAAATTTTTCACCGCAAAAATCAAAAAATATGGACAGCCAGATTTGTTTTGAGAATTATTCATTGAATTGTACTTATTTCATCAATGAAGGAATATAACGATTTAAAACAGAGATTGATGAAAATTGGGACGAAAAATTTAGCATACATTTGACTATTAACATCTGTTTAAAAGTATTAGAAAAGATTGATTGAAATATGATATTTTTATGAACAATGTAATTAGATATGACGTCTTTTTATTTATAAATGTGTAAAT